>PDHQ01000208.1:37031-61653 GCA_003339415.1 Ophiocordyceps camponoti-saundersi (nom. inval.) | reverse complement strand
AGAAGAAGAAGAAGAAGAAGAAGAAGAAGAAGAAGAAGAAGAAGAAGAAGAAGAAGAAGAAGAAGAAGAAGAAGAAGAAGAAGAAGAAGAAGAAGAAGAAGAAGAAGAAGAAGAAGAAGAAGAAGAACGATAGAGAGAGGGAAGGGGGGTAGAGAGACCATCGGTTAGAGACGAGGCAAACAGTAGGTACCTATGCAACAGTCACCCAAAGCATCCGGATATAGAACGAAGTAGAGAGGGAGTGAGAGAGAGAGAGAGAGAGAGAGAGAGAATGAGAGAATGAGAGAGAGTATCAGGTAGGCATGTTTGTCTACTTACAACCCCTCCAGCTCCTCTCGGCTCATCGTACTGACAAAGGCATGCCGCAGAAAATGCATCCACGTCTTGTTCTCCTCCTCCTCCCCATCCTCGTCGCGCCCCCTGTGCTTCTGCTTCTGCTTCTGCTTCTTCTGCTTCTTCTTCTTCTTATTCTTTCCCCCCTTCTTGTCCCCCATCTTCAAACTCGCCTCTCCGAATCCCTTCCCCCCCCCGCTCGTCGACCCCCTCCGCCCCATCCGGTAGGCCAGGTGCAGATACCGCTTCACCGTCAGGTCCCGCAGCCGGTACAGCCCGTCCTCCCTGGTGTTGTACTCGACCCTGTACTCCAGCGCCCCCCCTTCCTCCTCCTCCTCGCCCGACGAGTCCCGCATCCGGCTGAGGTTGGCGTAGTACTGCACGTAGCCCGTCAGCGTCAGCGGTTGCGCCCGATGCGCCGGTCCTGGCAGCGACTCCTCCGCCGGCGCCTCGGGCACCACCACCTCCGCCTCGTCGTCGTCGTCGTCGTGCTTGCCATTCGAATTCCTTCTCTTCTGCTTCTTTCCCTTCTCCTTCTTCTTCTTTTCCATCTCCTTCATTCCCATCTCCCCCCTCACGTCCCGCCTGAGCTCCATGTGCACGTCCTCCTTCTTCGCCTCCTCCCGTTGGCCTCTCGACGACGGCTCCTCCCACACCGGCACGTGTTCCAAGCCGCTGATGTTGTACTCCAGTATGCGCAGCGTCGGAAAGTAGTTTGGTACCACGCTCGGGCTGACCAGCGAGACGTGGTACCGCTGCGCAAACTTGCCGCCGATCTTGCCGTACTTTTTCTTTCTGCTTCTCCCTTTACGGACACCTCTGACATCCTCTTCCTTGACGTCGTCTTCGTCCAGCACGCCGACAATGGAGTCGGGAAGGTCCGACCATTCGTCGCGGAGTTCCTGCAGGTAATTTCTCTTGGATTGGACGTGCAGACGCCGTCCGTCTTCCTCTTCACCGTCGTCGTCGTCGTCGTCACTATCGTCATCTTCCTCATCGTCATCATCCTCGTCGTCGTCGTCGTCGTCGTCATCCTCTTCATCATCATCATCATCGTCCTCACCATGGCCTCCAATGCTCAAGTCCTTCGTGTCCTGCAGCATAAAGTGATCGATATTCATATGCCCGTACAGCGAAGCCGTCACCACGTCGCGATACTGCCGCAACCACAGCGTATACCTCTGCCAACACGTCTCGTCCCAGTTTTGCTTGCTGTCCGTCCTGGCCGGCGGCACGTGGCCCATGAGGATGGCCTTCATGCCAGCCTCTCGCAAGCGCTGCAGCTGACGGCGCAGCCACTCCATGTGCTCGTAACCGGGCTCCGATAGCCGCGCGCAGCCGTCGACGGCATCGTTGCGTTGAAAGAAGTACATGGTGTTGAGGCTGATGACGGCAAGTCGCCCCGGGATGACGTCGACGGCGAACCAGCCACCGCGGCGGAACTGGTCGTCGTGTTCCTCCGGGATGAAGCGCTCCCACATGTCGCCGTAGGCCCTGAACCAGCTGTTGGGCCCGGCGTCGAGCGTGTTGTGGGGCAGAAAATCATTGTTGCCGAGATTGGGCACCACCGGCACCGAAAGCCTGCCGTCGGGCGCGGAAAAGGTGTCCAAGAACTTTGCGGCGACGGCGCGGTTCGAGTCAAGGATGCCGGCGGCGTCTCGAGGGTATTCATCATCACCGCCGTGACGGGCCGAGTCCCCGGTCCAGACGACGAAATCGACTTGATCCTTGACGTTGCGAGCAATCCAGTCAAAGGTGGCGTTTATAAGGGCCCAAGGGGAATCACAGCTCGTCTTTTCCGCGCCGTAAAAGCCAGCCGGACCGTGACCGCGATGACATCCGTTGCCGTGCGCCGGGTCCGAGCCGACTTTGTAGAACTCGTCCGGATGCAGGTCTGATGGGGCGGGAGGCTCGGAGTCAGCGGAAGGGAAGGGCAAAGGGCGGGAATATGGGAAACGAAAATCATACCGGTGATGTGCAGAAATCGGCCGCGTAACCGACGTCTAGGCTCTCTGACAGGTGCGGGCGAGGCCAAGGCCAAGGCCAGCATGGCGGAGGCCACAAAGGGGAACTTCATGGTGAAGACCAACAACAAGTTGTATCTCTAGATGGAGATTTGCTCGGTGAGCAGCTCATGGGAGCGGGCCAAAGTAGGTCGTCACTGGCCATTAAGGATAGAGATGAAGGAGAGGGGGGAGAAGGAGAGGAGAGGAGAGGAGAGGAGAGGAGAAAGAGCGACAAGGAGAGAGAGAGAGACGCGAGTATAAAAAGTAAACAATAAAGACCGGAAATTGATTGAAGAAGGAAGAAAATCAAAAGGAAGCCTAAAAAAAGGAACATGTGGAGGAGAGAGAAGAAAAAAAAAGGGGGGGGGGGAGGAGCCACCATGCATGTCGAGGCACCTGCCGTCGGTAGGGCTGCTTGCTTGCTTGCTGGCTGCTGCATGCATGCAATAATCTCTCGGTGGAGATATGCAAGGCACTAGCTAACCGAGTACCTGAAGCTTGCGGGTCGGGTATCCGAGTGGGTGATGGCTGGGGGGGAAGATACCTCTGGGGTCGAGGGAAGAAACATGATGGAATAACAATTTTTAATTTTCTTAGGGATTTTTTTTTCTGTGTTTTTTTTTCTCTTCTTCAGTTGATGAGATGCTAGAGTGGGTAGGAAGGAAGGAAGGGTGAAGTGAACCTACTCTTTACTCTTTACTACCTACCTGGGTAAGTGGGTGGGTGGGTGGGTGCCGGCAGAGGCCGTATCATGTAAGCGCGATGATGCGATGCCACTCTGAAGCGTTGCATCCGAGACTCGCCCGATCAATGAGGCTGACTGGGTCTCTTCTCTGCCTCAGCTGACTGCCACTTTACGATCATCTGTGGTTCAAACCGTAATTGGTCGATGATTCTTTCGTCACGGGTTTCATATTAACCATTTCTTCTTTTCTTTTTACTTTTCCTTCTTCCCTTCTCTTTCCTTTGCAAGCTTCCTCCTCCTCCTCCTCCTCCTCCTCCTCCTCCTCCTCCTCCTCCTCCTCCTCCTCCTCCTCCTCCTCCTCCTCCTCCTCCTCCTCCTCCTCCTCCTCCTCCTCTTCTTCTTCTTCTTCTGCTTTTATATATCATACATATGTATATACTATCATCTGTCATAGGTACAGGTATGTATGCAGACGGCATGTGCCGGCACGGCATGAGGAATTAATCGCAACCCTACTACTGCAAAGTCTGCATCTGCCCAACCTCTTACCTACCTATCAACTCATCCAGCTACGGCACGAGCCATAATAAATCATCCAGTCCATCCATCTATAATCACCAGCTGACGTCTTCCCTTCTCACCTTGATGACCCAATCTACCTCTTCCTCCTACCCCTTTCCAGAGTTACTGAGAGAATAAAAGATGACTGTTGCCTTCAACAGAGTCATCTGCTTACATACGAGTCATCATCCGGACTCATCACATTTCCCAACCGTCACTCTCCCCTTTCCCCTTCTCACGCTCATCATGACCTCATCCCGGAAACTCCCGTCCTTGCTCCTTGCCCCTCCCCTTCCAAAAAAAACATCTTCATAAACGAAACCAAAACCACATCAAACACCCACCCTAAAATGTAGCCGTGTACTACATAGAAAGCTGTCGTGAAAGACAAGAAAAACATCAAGATCAACGCAGACAGCCTCCCTCAAACAAACGGCGTCATATCTCTCTTGCAACGAAGCCGACTAGGCCAACAGTTCCGAAGGTGACGGCGAAAAATGACCACCCTGTTGAAAGGCTTGACGTTGCTTTATGATGAGAAACGAAAAATCGGTCGTTTTTTTCTGTCTTATCTGCGACTTTTTTGTGCCGCGTCACGTGCGTCGCTTCCATCATCTCCTGACGTCATTCATCTGACTCGTAGACCAGACTCGTAGACAATCCTACGTCAAAACCAGCCCATCTTCATCCAAGCTCTATAAACTCTTTTCCCCCGGAAATCCAATTCACCGCTCCTTTTTCTCCTCAGGCGGAGGCTTGTAATATCGCGTCGGCACAAACGGCATCTTGGTAACGACAGCACTCAGCATCTTACCGCGAACGAGAGCCTCCAGCTGGGTGTCTGCCTTGTGCAGCCCGTCCTCGACGTAACCCATGGCAATGTTCCGCCCCAACGTCGGACTAGGCATCCCGCTCGTTACGGTGCCGACCTTGCGGCCTTGATGCCAGAGTTCCGCCCCCGCCCGAGCCGGGGGCCCCTGGCCGACGATCAAGCCCACCCGCTTGCGCGACACGCCCAGGCCGCCCTTGGACCGCGGCTTCAGCTGGGGGATGACGATGTCGGCGCCGAGGAAGCCCCCGCCACCGGTCCGCCGGTCTGGAGACACCACCCAGCCGAGACCGGCCTCGGCCGGCGTCGTCGTGTCGTCCAGGTCCTGACCGTAGAGACACATGCCGGCCTCGAGCCGGAGAGAGTCGCGAGCCCCGAGGCCAGCTGGCCGTAGTCGTTTCGGCCCGGCCTGTTGTAGCATCCCCTCGACGACGCTGGTGGCCACGTTGAAGCTGCCCCCCGGTTCGGATTCGCCGTCCTGACTACCGGCGCCGAAGGAGAGTTCGAACCCGTCTTCTCCCGTGTAACCGCCGCGGCTGATGAGTATCTCTTGCGGACTGGCCGACCCGTCAACGAGCTTCAATCTAGCCCAGGCCGCACCGCCAAAGTAGAGTTTTTCGAGATCGATCGGAGCTTTCCCATCATCCCCGGGATAAAGCGCGTCGCCGAGAACCATAGCCGCGCCCGGCCCTTGCAAAGCCACGAGGGCCTTTCCATCGAGGACGCGCCAGTCAACCGAATTGCGACCGGGAAAGGTTTCAAGCTGCGACTTGAAGTAATCAATGTCCTTTTCCCGACAGGCGCCGTTCGTAACAGCGTAAAACTTGTCACCGGTCAAGCGCGTGACGACGGCATCGTCGACGATACCACCGCTCGGCCACAGCAACGTCGTCAGCTTCCCCTGCATCATCGGCGTCGAACGCCACGACGAAGGGGTAACGTGTTCGAGAAAAGTCGCGGCCTGAGATCCGGAGAAGATGTGCTGCACCATGTGGCTGACGTCGAACAACGAGGTCTGGACGCGGGTGAAACGGTGCGACTGCGACAGAGTAAAGTCCTTGTATACCGCCGGTAGGCAGTGGCCTGCAAACTCGACCATGGTGCCGCCCCGCGATACGTGGAAATCGTAAAGCGCCGTCTTGATGGGCTCGCCTCCCGACGATGCGAACCCGCGCGTCGTGACGATGCGGCCGCGCGCCGGAGCTACTGATGCCCGCGCCCGCAAGGCCGCCGTGCGTAAGAGGCTCTTCATCCCGGCTGGTGTCGTCAGTAGGAGATATATATATAATATATGCCTAGCTAGTGTAGGTATGTAAGATGGAAGGACCGGGAGAGATGCTGAGAAGACAAATCTAGACGCTCAGAGGGTGAAGCCGCGAAATACGACAATCCACTGCTACCCTGCATCCCGGCATCCGGCCGGTATCGGAGCCGCTTCGGCGCCCTCTTCCATCCAGTGTCGCATCATTCATATGGACGGATTTAGATACGGATACACACATACCTACATACAATAATACACGCGTTTGAACGGGATCCCCATCCTCGGGTCTTCTATATCTATGTATGTATGCGATTGTCATTTCCAGGTCTGCTCAAACCTCCAACAACAGACCATAGACCATCAGTATAGACAGTCGCCCATCCGTCATCGCGCAACCAAAAACAACTAGGTGCGTACGCAATGCTCCTTCAAAAGATGCCTCCCGTCGACCCTCGTGAGGAAAAGAAAACATGTAGGTACATACATATGAGACGAGAAACGCCTCAGAAGGGGAAAGAGACTGGGAAAAAAAAACAAGAAGAAACCATCACTGCTCAAAACTGTACTTGAGCCACCCTCCCAGCGCCCGTAGGCTTTCCCACCGGACGTTCTCGTCGTCCGACTGCATCAGCTCCATGACCCTCCTCTTCAGTCCTAGTTTCTCCAGCTGTTGGCGCTTCTCCGGCACTTCCTTGACGAGACAGCCAATGTCGTTGCACGCAATGGCCAGCACTTGCTTGTCATTGTCCCACGGCTTCTGCATGATTTCGGCCAGCCGCCGTGGAATCTCGCCATTTTCGAATTCGAGAATCTTGCGGGCGTTCTCCATCCAGAATGTCTGATTTCGGTGCGGCGGCGACCATCGGAGGTGTCCCGACTGTACCTCAGCCACGTACTCGTCCAACGTCGTCTTCGTCTTGGTGTATTCCTCCAGCAGCGCCTTGAGACTCTCCAGCTCCTCGAGCAGATCCGGGTCTGTGAGGTGGCGGCTGCCCAGGTTTTCCAGGAGCGCCGGGAGTCGGGCGAGGACTGCAGTAGGCAGCAATGTCTTCTGGTTCTTTTGCAGCAGGTTGTAGAGCGTCGACAGCATCAGTCTCGTCGTCTTCTCCTTGGGCGACAGGCGCAAGAGGTGAGCGTAGAGCGGAACGATGTCGTATTCGCTGGAAAACGACTTGTGAGATGGGTAGCAAAGGCGCAAACAGGTTCTGCGACTCACTCGTTCAGCTCATCTCCGATGTCATCGGCCTCAAAGCTAAGCTGCCACATGACGAGAAGTACGTGGTAGAGCAGCTGCAAGCCGACACCGCCGCCCAAGAAGCCGTCCAAGCCGGCTGTGCGGACGGTCGAGGTACCGCTCCAGAGATTGGCCGACGCGTTTTCGTTGGGGTCGATGCCAGCGGCCGCCTGAAGAATGGCGACGAGAGGCGCCACCGTCTCGCTCCTCTGCTTCCAGAACTGTTGGCGCGAGACGTGACCGTACAGCAAAGACGAACATTCCTGAACGGAGATGTCTTGAAGGCCGGCATCGGAGCTCTTGGCAAGACCGGAAAGATAGGAGAGGATGACAGGCAGGGCTTGAAGAGTCGCCGTCGACTCATCTCGCGCTATGGAAATAATGTCGGCCAGGGAATGGGCGGCGAGAAGAGGAATAGGATCCTCGGGAGCGGTGGAGCGGAGCAGGGGTAGGAAATGTTGATACGGATCGGGATTATCGAGGAGCGCGTTCGCAAGGGACGGAACAGCTAGTTCGTGTCAGTTTTCCTAGTGTGGCAAGACGATAGAAACAAGGGAAAATCACCTTGAACGAGGTCGGTGAGCAAGACGAGGATAAACTGGACGACGTTGGCGTGCTTGGCCGCCGTCTCCAGGACGCTCGGCCTGCCGGGACCGCCGACAAACAGGAGCCTGTAGGCAGTGATGTCGGCCTCGACCAGCTGTCGCCGTTGCTCGAGGGATTTGGCCTTGTCGACGGCGCGAATCCTTTCGTACTGCTCCTCGGTCAAGGTGCCAGCCCTAACTGCGCCGTCCCATGGGATAGGGCGCTGGCGGATATTGCTCTGCAGCGAAGCCAGGTACGTCGGAGGCTCGAGCGACATGACGACGGTATAGCGCTCGCGAACGCCTTCGATGACGGAGGCGAGCGTTTTTCGGGGATAAGTACGGGGGGTTTAAGAGGTAGAGGCTTTTGGAAAGCTACAGGAGGAAGCTCGATGCAAGGACGTCCGCGGCGACAGCAGGTGGACGGACGTCGAGCAGCTGCGCCACACGTGGCTGGGTGAGAGATCCGAGGCCGGGCCGCTGTTAAGCCGGATAGTCAAACTGGCGGAGACCTAGTAGGCTAGCAGTCTAGGACAGGCTAACTTTTAGCCGTTAGAGAGGGGAAGAGAGGGGGGGCCCACCTCGGGAAGGCCCGCGTCGGGGAGGGAAAAGACGACGATCCAACTCTGGCACCGCATCAAATCCAGCTCTGCTTTCTTTGCTTCTTCTCACTGTGCGGCATAGACTCGTAATCCGGTACGAAGAGTACGAGCCACCAATGAAACGGGCCTCTCATGTCGTCGTCGTGGGGGCCCCGGAAACCAGCCATCAGCCCGCCTTGCTTGCTGCGTAAAGACGAGCCTCTGAGACATCCCAGTCAGTTACGAACCCTTACATTCACCACCGTTGTATGTACGAATATCATCGCACTGCTGGCTGATGCCCAGCGAAAGGAAGCAAGCCAGACCCTGCCATGTCTCCATGTCACTAGCTGGAAAAGGAATGACCAACAACGTGTTTTAAAACGGTGAAAGCGATTAGGTCTCGTTGCATCGAGGCGGGCGGTCACCGATCAGGCACGGAATCAAAGAGATACCTGTACAATGTACATACATACGGATACAGTGGTTTTTCAAGAGGCGAGGAAAAACTCGATGAATATGTATGTACGTATGTATGTGAGTACATAGGTATGTATGCAGCTGCCGCACAAAACGGGAGCCGCCCATGACGGGGAGGTTGTACGGTCCTGTACGGATACCTGGTAGATAGGTGGGTGGTAGGAAGGCCGGTGGCTGGGTAACAGGTCCTCTTGATATAGCCGTTATGTGTGGTGGCCGATGCAGGCAACGCCGGGAGGTTGGGAGGGGGGGGAGAAAAGAGATTGCGCTGGTAACCAGGGCAAGCAGACCAGTATTAAAAAATACACACCGTCACCAGCCGACAGCTGCAAACAAGCAAGCAGAGAGGAAGAGAGAGGGAGATAGATAGATAGGTAGGTAGAGTGAGGAGAGAGATAGTGAAGCTTTCTTTCTTCTTCTTCACTCTTCTCATTCACACATACCTCGGATTCTCTCTCTCTCTCACTCACACAGACACACACACACTCTCTCTCTCACTCTCTCACATTGTCACACACCATAAACAAAATACAGCAAAAATACCTACATACATACATACAACAATCCAACCGCCGATCTCCCGACCTCGGCCCTCCCAGAACTTCCCACATTCCACAGCCCACGCCGCCTTATCCCTCCCCCCCCCCGCTGTCATCGTGAGACAGCGATGCGCCTCAAGCAAAGCCTCCCCCTCATCCTCCCGCTCCTCATCAACCCGATCACAGCGACGCCCTTCCTCCATCGAAGAGGCGGAAACAACTGCAACGGAACACCATGCGGTTCCCAAGGCCAGTTCTGCTGCGGAGCGGATGAAGCCTGCACCACCCTCGCCGGCAATGTCGCCACCTGCGTCGCCGGCGTCATGGGCGGAGCTTACACCACCACATGGACCGAGACGCACACCTACACCAGCACCATCATGACCCATTGGCTTCCCGCTCCGGAACCTACCGCCGGCGTAGACTGTTCGCCCGCCGCCCCCGATCAACAGGCCTGCGGTCCCATCTGCTGCGCCGGATGGCAGACGTGCGCCTTTCGGGGACAATGCTCCGTTAAGCCTGGATACGTCGAACCTACGCCCGTCGTCGTCACCGCCGATGGGGGACAGTTGACGACGCAGTATTCCGCCCCTTTTCGCGTCACCGGCACGACCACCGTGACGACCAGCGGCGCCGGCGGGCCCCCGGCTTCCGCTTCTACGACGTCGTCGTCGTCTGCCACCGCCGCCGCAGAGGCCATTGGCGCCGACACGGGCACCGCCGGCTCGGGTTTGAGTCCCGGCGCCATCGCTGGCATCGTCATTGGCACCGTCGTCGGCGTCGCCCTGCTTCTACTGCTCTGCTTCTGCTGCATCGCCCGCGGCATCTGGGCCAGTCTCTGCGGAACCCGTCGCCGACCAGATCGCGAGCGCGTCGAAGTCTACGAGGAGCACCGTTCCCGTCGCGCAAGTCGCGCCCCCTCTGCCGCCTACGCTGTCCGCAAGGACCGTCATTCCGGCTGGTTCGGCGGTCCTTCTCGTCCGACCTCGGTCGTCGAACGTCGCGAGAAGCGCTCCAGTAAGAGCCCTTGGCTGGCCATCGCCGGTGCTGGCGCCACCATCCTCGCCCTTCTCAACCTCGGCAAGAAAGACAAGCCCAAGCCCAACCCGCCGCGCAAGGTCGTCTCCTCGCGCGACAGCTATTCCTACTACGACTACTCCGACCTCACCAGTCCAGGTATTTCTCCTATTCCCATCTCTCAGCCTTCTTTGCTAATGCCCCCTTCTCCTTCCAGGCAGCTCAAGCTCTGGTCGTCGGACCAACTACACGCGCCGCACCGGCGACAGTCGCATGCCCGGGCCCTCGCACTACTCGCGATCCTCGAGACGGCCATAGGACGGCTGCTCGACAAAAACCCGAGCCATGTACACCATGTCCCCTTACTTACGTCACCGGGGCGCTCACGGCAGTCTCGTCGTTGCGTGAGCTGCGCCGACATATACGCCTGCACCTCCTCCCGATTGCACATATGACTACGATTCAAAGGGGGGCGCTGCTTATGAGGCTTCCACATACCAACTACAGCGAGACAAATGAACCGTACTTTGTGTTTATTTCCTTGTCCTCTACTCCCGCGACTGGGCTTGGGTCAGGACGGCAAGACGATGATGACGATCAAGAGACCAACGACGCGAGAGCATGGATAGCTGAGCATTGGAGGAGGCTTGAGCCGGCATTTTCTGATTCGCACCAGATAGACGGGACCAGCAGGCTTTAGGCCCTCGCATCCCATAATTCACATGGCCAATTAGCCAAGCACCCACTTCACTTCGCCTCGAACCGTGCGTCGGAGTCGTATTAGTGCTTTTAAGCACATCTCCTGTAGCCCTTGTTTGCTACATAAAGAATGCCAATGCTTCATCCTGTACATTCCCGAGACCCCAAGGCGCAAAGGAGAAAAAGGAAGATTTATTTTCATTGACGCGTCTAATCCTCGATGATGTTGCCCTTTTCGGAAACGTACAGACCGTCCAAGAACTGGCAGAAACCCCCCAAAAAAGTCAGTGATGAGAACTCGGTCAAGGCAGTGGAATTCGGGCCAACAGACTTTTCGAATGTCCTTGTTCCGGACCTTGCAGATCTGCTGGATGTCGGCGGCGCTTTGGGACACGTTTTCCAGCGAGTTGCCGGACAATATGAGCTCATCCTTTTGCGACTTTGAAATCTCGACGTCGACGCCCTCCTGCATCTTCACCCGACGAACAATCTTCTCGCCGATAAAGTTCCGGATCTCGACTTCCCAGAGGCCCGTCTCCTTGTTCTTGTCGAGGTTGACGTTGATGGGAAAGTGAGCGTAGACGTAACGCATCTTGTACTTGAAGCCCTTGGTGACGCCGATGACGAGATTTGAAATGATGGAGCGGACCGTCCTTAGCGTGGCGACATCCTTGCGCGAGCCGTGGTGAATCTCTATCGAGATGGTGTTCTTCTTCGGGTGGCCGAAGTTGACCGACAGGTGGCTCAGGTCCTTGACCAGCTTGCCTGCACGGACGAAAGTCAGATATCGAGGCCGTCGTTTTCGGAGAGAGAAAATAGGAAAGCTGATCCTCACCTCGGGGCCCTTCGACGGTCACGACTCGCGACTTGATTGAGACCTTGACTGCAGGCGCAAGCTCATCGTCAGTCCACATCTGCTTCCTTCCTCTCCTCCTTCGAGGCGCGAAGAAACGCCGCAGCCAGTGTGTGTTGAGCGACAATTTCACATACCACCCTCGGGGATGTCAAGAAGCTCCTGAGAATGAATGTACTTCATCCTGACGGTTGTTGTCGAGGCGCGGTTGGTGTCTTCTGCAGTCGTTCAGCAGTCGTTCAGACTTCCGCGACGAAATTGCTGGCCGAAACCTTGTGGGCCGGGGGAAAGATTTCTAGGGCTCTCTGCACGTGAGGTGCCCGGTCAGCGGTGGGGGGGGGATCCGGGGAGGGGGGGAAGGGGCGGATGCCGAGGATGAGCCGTGTTCACCTGCAGCTTGGCCTGCGTAGCGGATGCAAGAACATGGAGGCTCACGTGAGTGCTACGGCGATAAGATACGGCACCGTTGAAACCGCGCCGCCGTTATCACTATCATCATCATCATCATCGTGACACCCGCTTCTAGTACTCCTTCTGAGGCGCGAGTCCGCCGAGCAAAGCGCCATCGAATCGATCCTCTCGACGCCAAGAAAGCAACAAAACTGCTCACCGCCGACGATCTCCGAAGCAAAATCAAAACGGCGTCAGCGACGGGTTGCCGGTCAACGGCTTCCCGCTGATCATCCAACCCCCCCTCCTCCCCTGACCTTCAACCTCATCTCTCCATCCTCATCGAAACTACCCTCCTCCCCAGCTTCCCATCATGTCGTACTTCTTCTCCACACCCGTCGACATCGACATCGTCCTCGAGGGCGCAGACGAACGCGCCATGGTAGACGTCAAGCTGGACAAGAACCGTCGCGAAAAAGCCCCCCTCTACATGGACGGAGAATCCGTCCGCGGCGCCGTCACGGTCCGGCCCAAAGACGGAAAACGCCTGGAGCACACGGGGGTAAAAGTCCAGTTCATCGGCACCATTGAGATGTTCTTCGATCGCGGCAATCACTACGAGTTCCTCTCTCTTGTCCAGGAGCTCGCTGCGCCAGGCGAGCTACAGCATCCGCAAACGTTTGAATTCAACTTTAAAAACGTCGAGAAGCAGTACGAGTCGTATAATGGTATTAACGTGAAGTTGCGATACTTTGTTCGAGTTACCGTCTCTCGTCGCATGGCGGACGTCATTCGCGAAAAGGACATCTGGGTTTATAGCTATCGCATCCCTCCTGAGATCAACAGCAGCATCAAGATGGACGTCGGTATCGAGGATTGCCTTCATATCGAGTTCGAGTATAGCAAGAGCAAGTATCACCTCAAGGACGTCATCGTCGGCCGCATCTACTTCCTCCTCGTTCGCCTCAAGATTAAGCACATGGAGCTCTCCATCATCCGACGCGAGACCACCGGCGCCGCCCCCAATCAGTACAACGAGAGCGAGACCCTCGTCCGGTTCGAGATCATGGACGGGTCTCCCTCCCGCGGCGAGACCATCCCCATTCGCCTCTTCCTCGGCGGCTTTGATCTGACGCCTACCTTGCGAGACGTCAACAAGAAGTTCTCCACCAGATACTACCTCAGTCTCGTCCTCATCGACGAAGGTGAGTCGCTCATCCTCCTGCCCTCACCCTTCATTTTACCCCCTTGACTAAACGATCTGCCCCCTTAGATGCCCGCCGTTACTTCAAACAATCTGAAATCATCCTCTATCGTCAAGCGCCGGAAGCCCTGCCAGCTCCAGAGGCCGGCATACAGGCATTACCCGCCCCTAACGAGAGCAAGTTGGCTGCCGTCCACGCCTGAGCCTTCACCATCGCCCGGCAGATTCATCCCCTCATCGCCAATCTCCTCTGCTCATCACGTATCTTCCGCAACCACCTCTTCTAGCATATGGCCTGGCGTTCAGGCTTGAGAGACCTTTCCGCCCATGCACTCTTCATTTGTAGGGACTCAGCCAAGACTCTACATGGAAAGGGGTTTCCATTACAATGAATATTCCCCTTCTTCTTCCTCTGAAAAATCGATCAAATATTCCTCCTATCCCTTGCCATCCCGTGCTGCATTCCCGAGGTATCTCTGACTGCACAACCATCATCTCTTTTCACCTTCATGTAATGTCCATTACATCATCCGCCTCGAAACCAAATTGGTTGTTCTGGATGGCCGCGATCCTGTCCAGCTCGTTCCGATACTGCTTCTTGATTTCCGCCAGCGAGACGACGTTGCGCCTGCCCCCTGCCTCCGGCCTGCCCACTCCTCCCTCGTCAAAGACCCAGGCTTGCTTGGGATCGAGGCAGCTCAGCGCGTTGATGAGTAGCAGATATTGACGCGTCACGGGCGTGTCGAGCACGTCGTCGCCCGTCATCCTGTCCGCCTCCCCTGCCAGTCTCAGCTTATGAATGCGGTCCATCAGCACCGCCGCCGCGCCCCTGTAATTGTCGCGCTTGATCCGCCACGAGTAGAGAACCTGGTGATAGGAGAATCCGTGCACCACGTCCGTCGTGCTCTTACATCGCCGGGCCAGTAAAGCGTCAACTTCGTTTTGCATCCCGGGGAAGGCCAAGGACACGAGCTCGGTGCTGTGATATGTCTCGCACATCCTGTCGACAAGCTGCCGCAGACTCGACAGTCGCAGCGCTTGGTCCCTCATCGAGAAGAGGCTTGTGTGGGCCAGCTCAAATTGCGACGTGGCCAGAGCCGCATAGAAAAGCCGACTGAGCATATCCGTCTTGAGGTCGACGTCGGCACCGTGGCCCAAAGTGGCGAATTGTACGGCCAGTCGGGCATACTCTAAGACGTACGAGTACGCCCTCTGCTCTTCGTACAGCGCGGTGATATGGGCGTAGTACCTGGCTTGTCCGCTGTTGAGCAAGTTCCATTCCGTGTCGTCGAGCAGGCCGCAGCTGTGCCGATCCGACTGAATCAACTCGTTGCCTGGCTGCTCGTCAGCTTCTTCGATATCTAGGCATCGAGAGTAATGCGTTCGCTCACCCATGCCAAAGGCGGCTTTCCTGAAGCTAATAGCCGCCGCCTCAAAGTCTTTGAGCACCAGCAACACCCGTCCATTGATGTAGACGGAAAAGGGGTTCTGGTCACAAAATGGTGCAAGCTCTAGGGCCAGGTCTGCCCTCTCGCGCTTAACGAGCGAACACTGGATCAGCGTCGGCGACACTTCGATATCGCTATCCGGGGCGCAAAGATTCGACACCAATTCTGTAATGCTTGGAAGGAGCAGTCCGTTCTTGACTTGACCGAAGCCCAGTAGATGGCCGACATTGGCCTCGAGTGCTGTGACGACTTGAGACTCGTCGCCGCCACCTTCGCTCTTCTTCAACGCCGGTAGCGAGGCTCCTTTTTCCAAACGGAAAAGGGGCTCCGACAGCTCCGTTCGTCCGAGCCAGTCGAGCAGCTCCAACCGCCTGAGCGCGTGTACGAGCTCACGGAAGACGGACCCGATTTCCACCCGGCGATGAAGAGCTTCATCCTCCTTGTCGAACTCAAACTCCATGTGCACAAGTAACAAGAGCTGAGAGAAGCATACACGCCTCTGCAGCTCGATGCAGCCTTGAGCGCCCTTCAAGATGAGCTTCTTCCCGAGCTCTGTTGCGGGATGGCGCAGACGACGGCCTTTCGACTTGGGCGGCGCGAACATGAGGCCCATGAGATTGTTGTAAAGTTCGTTGGTCACGGCGCCGAAGTTGACGCCCAAGGCATCGACTACCTGGAGGCAATCTTCGTCGGTAATTCCCCGCCAGAAGGCAGCCTTGTCTGAAAAGTGCTGAATGCGCTCGTAGTCCGTCTTGGAGGACTGTTCGAAGATCTCTTGACGGAGAGCCGCCTTGGACATCTGCACAAACGCGTCCGAGAAGCCGTCGACGAAGGCCAGGGCAGACCTGATCAAAGCAGCCACTCTTTGTTGCGCTTTGACCGGCGAATTGAGGTTATAGCATACCTGCTCCAGACTGCTGCATTCCGTTATGGCTGAGAGAAGATCGGTACAGACGACCCAGGTCATGTCCGTCTCCGGGTCGAGAGCAAGGCCAATTGCCTCGCCTCGCTGCTTGTTCAATTCGTTGAGCAACCGATGGAACCTCCGCCACTGAGCCTCGTTCGAGCTTTGGAACAACTCATAATCCATGGCGCCGGAAGAGCCTCGCTCCAGGGACGCCGTGGAGCCCAGCACGCAACAGATAGACTCGGCTAGACTTCTCCCCCGGACGTTCTCCTTTGTCGTCCCGAGCCCGCGCTGGTAGATGGACAGAGCCGTCTCTATTGTGGATTTGGTATACCTGCCGGGCTGGAAGATGACTCGCAGCCACTTCTCCGTGACGTCGGCAGGATCGCCAGGACCAGATATGGAGATGGGGACGGGGTTTGGTTCGGGAAAGACACCGTCCCAGCCCTCCTCCCACGAGTTGTTCATATTGTGCCTGTCGAGCTCGAGGCGTTGCACCCTGTAACTCATGTTGTTCTTCCAGAGGGTCCAGAGGTTGATGGAATCCTCGGATGGCGAGGACAGCACGAAGTCAGCCATGGTCCATATGTCGGGCGATGAGGGAGTAGGCGGCCAGAGGCGGTTCTCCGGGAACAGGTCCTCGACCGTGACGTTGTGGGCGTCCCGGACGATGAGTTTCCAGAACTTGAACTCGCCGGATCCGATGGGCGAAAAGGTAGCGCAAATCCTCTGCCCCCGATCCCTCCCGACGATTTGGACGAGATTCGATTGCGACGGGTCGATGGACCATTTGCCCACCTCCTGCATCGGTCTCTCAACGTTGAGCAAGTCGCCTGTGTAGATGATATGGCCGTCGTCGGCATTCCAGATGCGCATGCGATGGTCAAGACAGACGGTGATGGCGAAGTGACCGTATTTGAGACCAAACGACGTGACCTGTACGGACGTCGCTGCGCTGTATTCCATGTTCACCTTGCCGTACCTAATGCTGTGCTTTCCCTGGAAAGGCAGCATGCTCCGAAGGTTTTGCGTCCAGCCCTGCACGTTAAAAAAAGACTCTTTCCACATGCCTGTCGCTGCTATACAGCTGTCAGAGTTACCACTTCGTGCGCGTAGCAAGGGAAGAAGAAGGGGAGGGAGAGAAGGCGGAGGAAGGAAGGCAGCCGCACCATCATCGGACTTATTTCTGTCGAAGCGAATCATGCCACCATCGTTGACCGTCACCAGGAGCAAGTTCTCGGTCACGGCAACCAGCCTATGAGGCGTCTTAAAGGTCAAGCCCGTCGGCGACTGCACCTTGCACAGCTCCGACAAGCTTGCATCGACGGCCGCTCGGCGCCTGAACATATCAGGCCGCAGGGTAAAAGTGAAGAGCTGAGAGGCCTCATCGAGGACAAAGATACACAGCGAATCGTGCTCCTGCGGGTCAGTAAAGGCCACGCATCCAGGCTGGATAGGCTGGTCAAAAGCGAAATGCAGCACCAGCGGCGCGTCAGGCGTTTTGTCGCGCTTGAAAATGTCGGCGACTCTGATGCTCAAGGCGCGGCCGTCTTCGAGCACGCGCCAGAGGAAGCTGCGCGGCGCATCGTGCCATTTCCTATGATATATAGATGATGCGACGGCCAAGTTTTTGAGCCGGAACGTGGTCTCGTCGTCGGCCGAAGCGTCTCTCGCTGGCAGTCTTTGCTTGGATGGTACTCGGATGACGACCTGGGCGGCTAACGACGGCGGTTCGAGGTTAAGACGCGTCTCCTTGAAGAGATACTGCGCCTCTTCTGTGTCCATGGTAGCTCCATGCAGCGGTTCGCTCTGAAGCTTGCAGAGGAGAGGATTTTTCCCGTTGCTTTGCAAGGAAGGAGATGGATGACTGATGAATCGTGGTTCTGGCGTCGCGGGAGCACAGGCGGAAAGCAAAAGCGCGCTAGCCCGATAGGGTAACTCCTTTATAGTAACTCGCTATAGCATCACAAAGGCCTTTGGCCTATGGATGATGAGCCTCACTCAGCTCTTTGAAACAGGCCGCTTTGACCAAACATATGGCAGAAGAAAAGAAAAAGAGATACATGGCCATGAAGCTTATGATGCCTATTCTTCTATTTACATACATACTAGCTTGGAAGCAACATGCCCAGTCACTGCCTCATCCCTCAGTCGCCCTACGCCGTTCAAACACCATGACGCGCAAACGCCAGCAGCAATCCCATATCCCGCCCATCACATTAGTCTTTCTCCATGTCCTTTGGCGATGGATCACCAATCCCGTCCTCGTTGATGGCAAAAAGCGTGTCGCTTTCGGGCAAACAAGGGCTGTCGTAGATCTTGGCAATTCGCGTCTCGCCCCGCCCCTTTTTCAGGCTGATTCTCGTCGTGCTGGCGTGGGCCATGATGTTGCCGCCGATGGGCTTCTTCGGGTCGGGATTGAACATGGCGCTGGGCCCGCCGTCGACTTGCGCCACTACCTGGTTCGTGATGACGACGGCGATGCCGAACTCGTCTGCCAGCCGCTGGAGGGTTCGCATAAACTTGGCGAGGTGAGTCTGCCGGTTCGATAGCTCGCCGCGGCCGCAAAAGTCGGTTCGGTAGAGCGCCGTGGCGCTATCGACGACGAGTAAGGAGAAGCGCGTCTCGCACATCATGGCCGCCGCTTGGTTGAGCAGCTGGAGCTGATGGTCTGAATTGTACGCTCTGGCGTAGGCTACATTGTCCAGCACCTCTTCTCCAGAGAGACCGAACCGGTTGGCCACTGCCAAAAGCCTCACGGGACGAAAGGTTCCCTCGGTGTCGATATACAGGCACTTTCCTTCTCCGCCGCCCATATCAAAGGGCAGCTGACAAGTGACGGCGAGAGTGTGGCATATTTGACTTTTGCCCGTTCTGAACTCGCCAAACAGCTCGGTGACAGACCCCGTCTCGATGCCGCCAGCCAAAAGCGTGTCGAGATTCTTGGACCCTGTGGTGATGGAGATGAGCTCGCTCCTTCTCTGGTGCATTTCCGTTGCCGTCGTGAATCCCATGGGAACGAGCTTTGAGGCTGTCAAGTTCTACGAGTAAGCCTCTGCATCCCATCGACCCTTGCTTTTTTTTGTCCTTACCTTCACCCAGGATCTTTGTCGCCTTTTGCTCAGAAATGCCCTTGATCTGCTCCAGCATCCTCCGCGGCGTGTACGCCACCGACTCGACCGTGTTGTACCCCGAATCGACGACCAGTTGAATGTCACGCTTCGTCAAGCCGGCAACGCCCTGCGATTCAGACCGTCAGCAGAATTCGGGCGCGCGCTGTCCAGATGCAACCCGCCCACCTCAAGCGCCGACAGTGGCGTCGGGGCACCAGGACCCGTCGAGCCGTTCTCATCCTCCATCTGATTCTCGTCGTGGTCTTCGCCGCTCATGATGGGGTTTGTGATGGGAAGACAAGTGAGTTCGAGAGGTGAGTCACACGTGGAAGGAGCTTATTGGACTCGGGACAGCTTCGAATACTGGTGCGGAGATGTGTTGATTACGAAAGACTGGGTTTTGATTGAGGCGCGGTATGATCGCGTCACTAGGGCGAGCACAGGCGTAATGACAAACGCCAGGTCACATGACACAATAGATAGATTACTTCGCGTATATACAAACTATCTCGAGATGATGATGATGCCATATGACAAAACTGATGTCCTGAAAACCAAAATGCCAAACATATCCGTACAGTCTTCCATTCTTTCACTAACCTGCTATGCCACAAGCAGAGAAAATCGATAAGTCGTACACTCAAGGAAAAGAACTCATCATATACATGCGTTGATCGGAATCACGTCCCCCATGCGCCCCCTTCAGGTTATGGTGATGCGGCGAGACTCGAGTTTCTTTGCTTTCGGCACGACAATGTTGAGAATACCGTCCTTGAATTGCGCAGAAACGGCTTCCGTGTCGACGCGGCTGGGGAAGTTGAAGCTGCGCGAAAACTCCCCGACGCTGCGTTCCGTAAGCCAGTACTTGGCCTTATCCTGCGGCTTCTTCTTCTCCACGGCCTTGCCCTCATCAACACCCTTGTTGGTGTTGGTGTTGGACTTGTTGTTGTCCGACTCATCCTCGACAGTAGCCTGATGAAGCGAGTTGCGCGAAGAAGACCTCTCACCCTCTTCGGTGATGGCACCTCGCTCGCCCGCCTCGTCCAGTTGACCAGCCGACCAAGAACGCTCAACTCGGCCACGGACCAGCATCGTCTGCGGATCCGTAAACTCGATGCTGACCTGATCTTTGTTCATCCCCGGCAGTTCGCCATGAAGCTCGTAGTTTTCACCCGTCTCGCGGACGTCGAATTTCGGCTGCCAGCTGGGGAGACCTTCGCTGCGACGACCCTGCTGCGGCGATTGACGCGAGTAGTTGTCAAAGTCGTCCAGGAGACGGAAGAGAGGGGTGAAGGACGAAGAGTCCGAGTTGTAGAAGTTGCGGGGGAAGAAAGCCATGGTGCGAACTTGGTTGTTAAGCGGTTTGACAGAGACTCGCTTGAAGTTGCGGGAGAGGTTTCGAGCTGATCGGCAAGCGCGCATCAAATTGATTTGTTTGTGAGTGTGGAAGATGTCGGTTTGAGAGTATTTGGGTTTTCTTTGTTTCTTTGATGAGCAGAAAAGTGTGTGGTTTATGAGCAGAAGAGTGTGTGGTTTATGAGCAGAAGAGTGTGTGGTTTATGAGCAGAAGAGTGTGTGGTTTATGGGAGGAGTGTGTAGTGTATGAGCTGAGTGTCCAGTGGATGAAGAAAACTCCCAGAAACCAGCATCAAGCCCTCAATTTATACACAAACAACCTCCCATCAAAACCCTCAGCACCCACGCCTTAGGTTCAAAGCGCCCCGTCACAGCCTCCCTCTCGAACCAAAAAGACGATTCCAGCAACGACGCGAAACAACTCCATCGCGCAATAACCACGCGGCCTTCTCTACCTACGACCTGGTTAATAATTTCGAGATTCCTCCAGAGCCTTCCAAGAAGCAGACAATGCTTTGTCTTACATACATACATTCGGACCCCCCCCTTGGAAGCCGCTGGATCTGGGTGGAACTTTCTAGCGCTGCCCCGCCCGCTGACATGCGCCCTGAGTAGGTAAGTGGGGTTACGGGGTCAAGCAAGTTACGGGGTGGGGCGGGGGATAGAAGGCGGGGGAATAAGCCGCCGGGTTCCACTTTTTTTGCAACTCTCCCAACCAAGTCAAAATCCCTTGTTTGAGGTTTCTTCTCACATCTTCCAGCAACCGAAAGAGCACTTGGAAGACGGACGAACTGCGATATCGAAACGGGGCAAGTTTCACATCACGTGAAATTCTGATTCGGGTTGTGGCCTTCTACATATAATCGTCGACAGTTTTCCGTCATCTCCAAGTTGGGCACGTGATCAAGTTTCCATCGAGCGTCAACTTGTTGA
Source organism: Ophiocordyceps camponoti-saundersi (nom. inval.) (assembly GCA_003339415.1). NCBI lineage: Eukaryota > Fungi > Ascomycota > Sordariomycetes > Hypocreales > Ophiocordycipitaceae > Ophiocordyceps > Ophiocordyceps camponoti-saundersi. Next base: position 40,637 of record PDHQ01000208.1, on the reverse strand, counting down.
GGTCGTTCCCAATACCAGAGTATACGGCATACGCGCATGCAACGATGGAACCATTAGGCACGTCTGTCGTCCCTTTGGAGAAGGAATTGTATTGACAAATCAGTCAACCACCTCAAGTTCCCCGCTGTCACGTCAACAGACGCTGTCGGCGGCTTCTCCATCGATCATTATCCGTACATTCAACGCGTTTCACGTCACCGGATCCATGGATGCACCCATCACCTCTGGCGAAGCCCTCTTCCCCCATCCATGACTTCTTCTGAGGTGTCAGGTCGAAAGTTTCCATATCAAAGATAGCAAGTCTCATCACTATCTTCGTCGGCGTTCCGTCGAGAATTTTCATCGCGTCATGTGACGTCTTGTCCAACGAGCCAACGTACTCCAATCTGCTCGTGAATCGCTCATCAGCCTTCCCCTTGTCCATCAGAAAAGAGGACGTCGGTTAATCTGAGTGGCAAAGCTACCATCAACGCATGGCTATTGACCGTGCCCTCTGATGGGTACATGACCATGCATCATGACTGGCGGCAGGCGCATCGAGGGCGCCACCGGCCCGGGGCTGTGGACGCGGTTGAAAAGCCCGATCAGCCTACGGCCAACGGATGGCTCCAACTCGGTTCCGTCTCTTGCTATCTTGACTTCTCGGTTGGAATTCCACGGGTTTCGAAGGCCCCGTGTTCGATAAAAGGGTAGCCGCGTGATGGAGAGCCATTCCAGCTTGAATGGCTTACCCCATGTTTTCGTCTCCTCCTCCGTCCCCACGCTTTTGTTGCTGGACGCGACGCTAACGTTGTCCGAGCCGCTCTCCGAGTCCTCCCGATCTGCCTCCCAAAAGATGGTTCCCCTAGCGGAATCGTCGATGATCCTGCCCTTGGGAGCAAAGTCGGTCGCTTCGGTAGGTATTGCCTTGGGCAAATCCAGGTTACTCGTCGACTGTGATTTCGGGGCAAACTCAATGGCCGCCGCCGGGTCGTCGTTGATCTCTGATACCATGCGGGCATATCCGAAATATTCGCCTGACTTGTTCGCCGAGAATATCAGATAGACGTTGTCGAAGTTCTATAGCCAGGTCAGAGTCTTGTCAACGGTTTTCCCCCTCAATAAGCCAACATACCTTGTAAGCCGTGTTCAGGGATTCCTCGTTGTGGGACTGGGTGGCCCAGATTCCAGTCCGCACGCTCAGCTCCAAGTCTTCCATGGTCAGGCTCTTGAGAATAAAGAACCTCTCGTTGAAACTGTTGCCATCGCCTCCTGAACTCGGTTTAGCCTTGGCTGCAGGGCTCGGACTACGAGCGTCCGAGGCTGGGCTACGGCTGTCCACGCCCGGGCTGTCCTGGGCTGGTTCTGCTGGCGTCGTCGCCGTGTTCACCGCGTTTGCTGATGGACCGGTAGGAGCCGTGATGCCCGTTGCCCCTTCGACCGTGTTCTTTCGCAGACGGCTGACGAGACGGACAGAGTAAAACTTGGAGTCGTGCAGCTTTTGCTGAGCCGCCAGGCACGTGCCTTCATCTTTGAAATTCGCAAAGGCGCAGTTGCTTTTCGATATCAGAAATAGGGACTCAAGACCCTCCGTCTCCTTGCAGGCATGGTGTACAAGACTCATGAGCTCCGTCTGCGGAGGGAGATTTCCGATCCAGATGGCGTGGCCTGGACGAAGAGACATGTGAGCGACTGGGAAAGCGTATCAGCCAAGGATCCCTTACCGCTCTGGCGAGGCTTTCTTGGCGGTCCGCGAACGGCATTCTGTCGGCTTCCCGTCTCATCTGCAACGACCCCATCGTCAGCTCGGCTGGTTACCATTGACGGGGCATCCGCCGTACCCTGAGTCGGCTTTAGAGGCTGAACAGGCACTTGAGCATTGTCCGCCGCCGTGCGAGACTTTCGGGCATCCGGAGCTGGCTGGCTGCTTGGGACGTAGTGTCCCGACACGACCCCAGGCCCCATGTGCTGTGGTTGCACGGTATAGTGGCTCGGCTGCGGATAGTAGAAACCGGACTGGGCATGGTTCATCATCATCTGGCCCGAATAAAAGGGGAGGCCCTGCCTGGCAGCCGGGGGAGGTTGGGGTGGCGACATGTGGCCGGCAGCGTAATACTGCGGCATCTGAGGCTGCGCCACGTAATAGCCCTGGCTCATGGCCACAGGAGGCGGCCCGCCGTACGCCGACATGTGCGGCATCTGTGGAATCACGGGGGGCGTGGCCGGCATGAAGCGCTGGGCGTTTGGCTGAAACTGACCTGGTCGATAGTGGACGCCAGGGAGGGCGGCTGCCATGGATGCCATTTCGTAAGGCCCCTGATGGCTATATGAATTCTGCGATGAGGCCATGTCGAGTTGAGAGGAAAAGGCATAGTTGGAAGCGGCCGGCGGTTGCTGCGGCCCGGGAGCGGCTTCGTGCTGAACGGCAGCAGCCTGAGTTTGCTTGACATCGCCAACTACGGGGGCGTCTCCCGGGCCAGGTAGACTCTGCGAGGGTTCAGATGGTGCTGCCTGGGCGGCAGGGGTGGAGAGCTTTTCCATGGAAATTCGAGGAAGAAGAGACGGTAACTAGCAGTAGCTTGACGAAGACTGCGCCGGCGCCCCTCGCGTCAGCACTCCAAATCTTGGCGCTGTGTTGGCCAAACCCATGATAGAAGAAGAACTCACATTCCGGAGGACGTCTGGGCTCTTCTGTTGCCTATAAAGAGCCCTTGAAGATGGGAGACGGTCCCCTCGTGTATATAATCTCAGCTATATCAGCGTTGGCCAATCGGTTCGAGAAGGTTGCTACTGAGTCAGGGCCGTCAGATAAGTTGCCTCCAAGGAAGCCGTATTCGGGAACAGACGGCGGCTTTAGAAGACACCTGATCTGGCGGGCTGGACAGAAAAAGAGTTGTCTAAGCAGATAATAATAATGTAGAGAGTTTCAGAGAACCGCATCCATCGGAGGTGAGAGAAGCCTCTTTCAGCGAGCTCTGCTGGGCAGAAGACTGATCAGAATCGGCTCAGAATCTCTTATTTGGCGGGGCCGTAGATCCTGTTTCGACTCCGGGTGAGGTGTTGGCACGAGTAGTCGACACGGAGCCGCAGAGCCGAGCTCGGCCGAGAGCGACAAGCGAGAGCCACAGCGAGTACAGGGCAAATGAAGGGGTGACAAAAAGGAGTGAAGGACGTGAATTTGACAGCCGGTCTGAGGAAGAAGAAGAAGGTGTCAGGACAGAAGGTGATGTCTCGTGAGGCGATGGTTGGACCGGAAGCCGAGGCAACAGAGCCAGCTCAGGGACAACGGCTTGGGGTGAGATCTGCCGCATGGGAGAAAGAGCTGCTGACCGACGAGGCAATTCCAACGGGAGAACGGAAAGACCTGCCGTAAGGGACTTTACCAGGGGCGAATCGAGAGCCTCCAAAAGGGGTGGAAAGGGGGGGGGGGGGGGGGGGGGGGAAAGGGGAAGGAGGCGGGGGGGGGGGGGGGGGGGGGGGGGGGGGGGGGCGGGGGGGGGGGGGGGGGGGGGAGGGGGGGGGGGGGGGGGCGCGGGGGGGGGGGGGAAGGGGCGGATGCCGAGGATGAGCCGTGTTCACCTGCAGCTTGGCCTGCGTAGCGGATGCAAGAACATGGAGGCTCACGTG
>PDHQ01000208.1:2059-37021 GCA_003339415.1 Ophiocordyceps camponoti-saundersi (nom. inval.) | reverse complement strand
GGAGGGGCGGGGGAGGGGGGGGGGGGGGGGGGGGGGGTGGGGGGGGGGGGGGGGGGGGCGGAGGGGGGGTGGAGGGGGGGGGGGGGGGGGGGGAGGGGGAGGGGACGAAGCAGCACGCAGAAAGGTACATGCAGAAGAGGGGGGGCGTCGATTACCTACCTATCGAGAGTAGCTCAAAGAGAGCCCTTCTCGGTAGGCCGAGATCGAGGTCAGCGTAAGGTTGGTACGGGTCGGTAAGATATTAGGGGAGGGCGAGGAGACGTTGGGCGCGAGAAAGGAGGGCTTCCTCGATAGAAGCTTACCCCTGCCTGCCCTGGGGAGCAAGGGGAGGGAGGGTAAGGAAAGGGGAGAGAAGCAAAAAGAAGCACGACAGACACGATCCAAGAGGTAAATAACGGCAAAGGAGAGGAGGAGAGGGGCGAGATGGTTGAGGGAGATGAGAGAGAGAGAGAGAGAAGGAAAAGAAACCCCTATGACTAGGTAGGTAGCGAGTAGGTAGTTGGTTAGGTAGGTAGGTAGGTAGGCTGGTAGGTAGGCTGGCTGGTAGGCTGGCTGGTAGAGGTAGGCTAGCGAGAATGCGGCCGTAGCCTCAACCAGTCCTCGCCGCTCACCGGCCGCATATATGTACCAGTACATATCCTTGATAACAAAAAGGTTGCAGAGCCTCGGCAAGCCTCGTGTTTTTGTGGCGAGCTGTTTTACTACCTTTGTAGATACCTTGGTAGGGGGACCTGTAGCATCACATCAAAACAACACGACCACTCTGGCCTGGACTGGTTGACGTGTTTAGGTAGCTGTGAAGACGTGTGGAGAGAGAGAGAGTGGATGGACTTGTTTGTCTCTTTTGTACGGATATACATATATATATATATATATAGAGAGAGAGAGGGATAGAGAGAGGGGGGGGGGAGAGGGAGAGAGGGAGAGAGGGAGAGAGAAAGAGAATGTTGAGAGAGAAAGATACCACAGTAAAAGGATCGATGGACAGAGAGATCCAATCCGTTCCCATGGCATCTCCCAATGCCTCATCTTTACGCAATCTATGTATCCGTGTAAACGAGGTATAAAGAGACGGAACAATGTATGTGCCTGACGCTATCCCCGCGGCTCTCAGGTTGTTCGGCGCTCCCCCCCTCCCCCCTCTCCTCTCTTAGACCGGGCCCCGAGGAAGACAGACCCCCAATGAAAGCCACATGCCCGTTGGCGGCAACTTCAGAACGGTAGCACTTTTGAGGGTGGGAGGGGGAAGCACCATCCAATTACCAAGGTAGGAAAAGAGTCCGGGACCCTTCAAGGGGGGGAGAGAGAGAAAGGGGAGGGGGGGGGGAAGGGGACCGTGGCGAATCCCAATTCACTGTACCTTTTGGTTTGGAAGAAGAGCTCGGTGTTCGCCAGCACACATCTGAAAGTGGGGGATGAGCAAGGGCGAGGCTCAACAAGCGTCTCCGGCTCTGTGCGTGCGCGTCGAGTCAACCGTAGTTTTCCTTTTTTCTCTTCCCCTTTCCTTTTTGGCTCTCTGTTCGTTCTCTGTATGTAAGACAGGTCCGTCGAAGACATGCGTCCGGCACCATGAATGAACTTGTATACTGCCACGATCTTGTCGGATACTTATCTAGCATCTACTAACAACTGTTTACTACATGCCATTTGGGTCATGGAAATAAGCCCCAGAGTGGCAGAGGAGTAGGGGAGAGGGGAAGAGGGGGGGTGTAAGACGATGGTGGGTGATCCTCCTTGAGGAAACACGTGACGAGAAAGATCTCGACCTCTCTCGGCCGGTCCTCAAAAGCAATCAAGAAAGTATCGGGTGAAACCTAAGTCGGATAGCGGCTCCGGGATGGATCGAACGGGACGGCCTTGTTGTTCTTTCGTATGTTCGTATAAGAGACGTTACCCGGCTCCAATGTAGGTATCCATACTACTCTTTCGTCGAGGAGGAGTCATGCTTCTTCTTCTTCTTCTTCTTCACTCTGTTCGGTTCCATTCGATTCTCCTGTCTTGTATTCCCATTTCATCTCTCTCTCATTCATCTCTCTCCCTGAGACTGGTATAGCATCAGATGGTCCCAGTGTTTTGGGACGAGGAGAGGGGAGGGAGAGGGGGAGGGGGAAGAGGGGAGGGGAGTGGAAAAAGAAACCACATACATACATACATGAAAAGCACCTTGACTCTGGCTATGGGCTAGACGTCTTTTCGCCACCTTGGGACGATTGGCTCCGTCGGCATGTGTCAAAAACATGCACATGTGTGTACATACATACATATCCGTACATGCGTACATTGTATGGAGACGCGGTCTACTACTCCGTATGTACGGATCATCTACTACTAATGTAAGTCCACTGGAAGAGGATATGCACAAACATCTACGCTGGCGCTGATCGGGGGCCCTGAGGCAAAAGTCATGGGAATCTGGAATTCACCATGGATCCCCTCATTTCCTTTGCCTTTCCCCCCTCCCCTTGGGCTCTGATAGGCGCATACGATAGTGGCAACGATCTTCACCCTGCCCCCGCGAGCTTCACATCGGCGAGGAGGCATCGTTGTCGATATATCCATACATACCTACTCGCACATACATCTCCTACATCGTAAAGAGGGACAAGGTATCCGTAAGTTCGTAACTATCTACCTAACCTGCTCACCTACCTCCCAGCCATCCATCCATCCATCCATCCATCCATCCATCCATCCATCTGCGTATCACGGACCTTGGTCTAATGCTCCCTTCCGCAGCCCGCCCGCCATTGGCTACCTACCTACCTACCCAGCGCACATACATACGATACAGACAGACAGACATCGGTATGCTGGTAGTTATCAATCGTCCGTGCGTGCAGTAACGCCGTATCCCAGGCTCCGATGGCGGGATGACGTTGTGCGTACCTCTAGACAAGACACGACGCTTCACCTGCCAAGAACCCAACGTCGATTCTTTATAGCATTGCTTTCTTTTCTTTTCTTCACCAATGTCGTCGTCATTGGCCATCTTCGCACAGACGCTGCAATCAACCCGTGACGCAATCCATATCCTGAAGCCCAGGTCGGTCCCTCAGCCTTGCTCAACAGGGTCCTGACACTAGCAGGGATCAAGTCTGTGGCTGAACGAGAACCGTCTATCATTACGGCCGTCTTCTCGTTGGTCGGGACCTTTTCCTCCTTTCTTACCAGCCACACTTCGTATTGCTGTAGCTTCAAGGGGCTAAGAGAGCTTGACCGAGTCAATAGGGCCATCCTTCACGATCCTACCCTAAACCCCGTCTTCTTCTCCCGGCTTACTCTCCAAAGGGGGTTTCCTTGTCGTTCCCACCCCCTTGCTCCCCCAGCTTTGTCGTCTCTTTAGACAACTTACATACTCTCACAAAACACCATCAACTCCCCCTTCTTCATCCATCAAGTCTTCGTCTGTCATGCTTTATCATGAAGCGGAAACCATGGTGAAATGCAACCACAGAGTCGGACGACTTACATCCCCTTCTAAACCGGCCAATAAGCTGACCACACGGTAGTCATTCGTCCCGCGTAGCAACTTGGTTTTCAGACACGATGCATGAGCTATCGAGACCATACATATGTAGGTGAGAAACCTGCCATGAGCGTCGAGAAACAGTCAAGTCTTGTCCCCTTACCGTTTCCCGGCACCCCCTTAAAGCCGGTCCATACCACGGGGCTGTGCTCCGTTTGTGAGGCACCCTTTGCCACCCGGATTGCATGACCCGTTGACCGAGAGTTTCCCGTCGGCAAGGTAAGCTAGGGTATCGTTGAATACATACACATATCCGTACATGTCGACGATTTGACTGTCACCACCACCATTCACATCGTTCGTGCTGAGCTCTGGCTGACACGTAACTTTTCTCTTCACCTCTGAATTTGCCTTCTCGGTTTAGTCTCTTCCATTCTCTGCCTGCACTGCCACAGCTCGACCAGGTCGCTGACGGCTTAACTGGGACTTTGCCGGCCACATCAATAGTTTCCACGAGAACAAACCGTTGACAACGTCGAACATGCAAGTTTCGTGAATCATCATGCATCAGGCAGCTGCGCATGAGTTTAAAAATGGTCGTCAAGCATGTACACATACATACAGACAAATATACGCACATAGAGTCACAGCCAAGACCTTGCCCATTTATTACCCGCTTTCGTTCATCAGAAAACCGTTGGAGTTTTCTTATTAACTGTATTCTAGAAGCTTCGTGTAGCTAAAGTTGAGATCAGCTGATGGCCAACATCTCGCATCCACAACTGCTGAGCCCTCTAAGCTGGAATTCTTTCGACTACTCGTTCTGTCGTCGTATGTGCATATGTGGAGAGAGAGAAGCAGTGGGCTGATATTGTTCAGAGTTACTGGCCGATTTCGCTGTTGAATCGCCCTCGACATCACACATACATATGTATATAGTTTCCAAGACTGACAACGTAGATAGTGAGCTCCAAGTTTCCCTGGAGAAAACTCAATCGCCGCCGCAACTTCTAGATTGCGGCTACAGCGCTTTCATCTCCGGGAACGGGCCAAGCTGTCACCTCGTAACAAACGTCTCACAGCAGTAACTCAACCTGTGCTTCTGAAGCAATGCGAATAAAATCACATAATCAGCATTGGTTGTATAATCATCGCAATGGCCGATTGTGACGGTGAAGATGCTAAATTTATCGCACAAGACTACACGACGAACCGTCATCCGGCACATGACATCCGTTCAATCCTTCTTCAGCGGCAACATAATCTCCTCGATGCCATTCTTACCGACGATCAGCATCTGAAGGTGGTCTCCAACTTCTATGTGCCTCTCAGCAGCACCATCAAAAGCATCCTTCACAATCGTCTCCACCCGCGACCGAGGTAGCGGATGCCGCTCTCGCTCTTTGAGCTCATGACCGATGCCGCTCTCTGGAACATACTGGTTCTTAAAGTTGACCTGATTGTCGAGGAACGGCATGATCAGACTCGCCGCCGCACCTCCCGCGCGACATTGCTCGCGCTCGTAGCTCCCGACCGGGTCGTACGAGTATATGGCTCCCTTGCCCTCCTCATCGAGACCACCCAACATGGCGGTGGCGTAGTAGGGGAAGAACCGCTTCTGGTATAGAATGGTAGAAAGGCGCTTGGCGCAGGCATTCAACGTCATTGGCTTGCCGTGGCGGTAGCGGTAGATCTTGCAGATGGTGTCCAACCGGTCTCGCAGGGCGGTCCCGTCGGCAGCGAAGCCACAGACGGACAGTACTATAGTCGCGTCCTCCTGGGACGACGTCGAGCCCCCGACCTTGAACACCTTGGGAGCCATGCGCGTGTTGATGCTGTAGCCACTGGTGTGACGGGTATCCCCGGCCATGATGGCAAAGTCGGCACCGGCAATGCCCAGCGTGGAGCCTCCGTTGTCGGTGTAGCTTGGGTAAAGCTCAGTCGGTATACATATGGCCATATAGGGTTCAGAGATACTCACGGATAGAAGTTGTGCTGCTTCGGCTCGCCTGCGGTCCTGGGCGCATCGGCGAAGGAGTAGCCCGGGCCGTCCATGATCGGGGATTGGCTATACGTGGCAGCCATCTTCGGCGAGGTCGCAGCTTGACGACAGGAAGCTGTGACGAAGTGAGAAAAGGAGACGATGAGCTGTGATGGTCCTTGTTCGAGGAGAATTGGTTCGTCGTCGTCGCTGTCTTGAGATACAGATACGCGTCGAAGCTGGAGCCTCTTCGTCTGCGGAAGCTGGATCAGCCCGGGGAAACGCCGTTGACTAAGCCGTTCACCGTTATAATCCTTATTCGCACATACCAGGCCCACGGAAGCAGCCAATGAAAGCCAAGGGCTGACTCCCTATTGAAGGTCGACCTGCCACCGCCCTCACCATCATCTCGATATCCCTAAAGGAGCTCTACTGCTCCTCGTCCGTCGGCGACACTCGCCAGGTCGATAACGATGCGCGACCTCCGCGCGCAGGCTATCGAGAAGATAGCTCTGCTCTCTGCTGCCGCCTCCCCTCCGTCTCTAGACCGCTCCGATATCGACCAGCTATGTCGGACATGCCACTCGGCAGGGCGAGGCCGCGAAATGGCCCACGGCGGCTCAGGCGCAAAGTCGCCAGGCTCGCTTGGTCGCGCTCCCATGGTTTGTGCTATGAGCCCTCTACTTTCTTTGATGGCGGGACTTAACGCTTCGCTAGTCTATTCGCGAGTTTGAGATTCTCCTAGCTCTCTGCAAGTCGGCACCGCGCATCCAGTCCAGCCAAAGCGCGCAGAGGCTTTCCTATCTTCTCCTTCCCTATATCCTCGATGCGCACTCCCAAGCTTTCGCTCCCTCGCCCTTTTTTAGAAGGATTCAACCGTCTGCGACCGAATCGCTCGCCCTTCATGTTACTGGCGCTCTTTTGGCACTCGGCAGCAACTTCATAGACCTTAGGGAAACGGTTGCGGATGGAATCTTGGCATTTACCAACTCGTGCACCAAGGCTGTCGAAAAGGTTGTCCTTCAAGTCAACGACCACGAGAATCCCTGCATGGAAGATTCTGTCCGCGCCGTAACGATATCGCTTGCCCTTCTTGGCTTCTTGGATGCGGCGTCTGCTCAGGCCGACTTTTGGAAAGTCGGCAGCCGATTAAGCTTGATTCAAAGGTTCAGGAATCTTCTTTCTGAACCCTTCTTGGTGGCACTCGAGACTTCTCTGTCGACGATACGGAACTCGCACAGCCAGTCTCGGGAGGCCAAAGAATGGAGGCGACTCGCTCGTCATTACGCCTCGTCTGGACGACCTCTGGGCGCCATGCTCCTCCAACGCAGCCTCATGTGGCTGGTTCTATCCAACACGGCCTTGATGATTGCCGATGGGCCCACTCTCCGCAAGTCTCACATCCTGGACCTGCTCATGTCCGAGGGTAGAAAGCTTCAGGCGGAGCCGGATCAGCTCATTGATAGTGACCTGCGATCCGTCGAGCTCTGTGCCGGCCTTGCCGTCGAACACATGGACTATATCGAGGCTGGTGCCGACTTCATCCGGCTGGGGTCGCCAAATCAGCAGAGGCTGGCATACGCCACCAAGTCAGCGGCCATGATATCATTTCTAAACTGCTCGCTCGTCAACGACGAGCTTGCAGATCCGGATATTCTCATGACGTGGCTGCAGGAGACTCTGGATGACCGCATCCAAATGGCGGACAGCGCCCTGGCCTCAGTTGTCTTGCGCTGCTTCGCTTTGATCTGCCGTGTTGCGCCAGCGTTGTCGTCGATCGTCAGCCGTGTCCTTCCCAGGTTCATCGTTCAGGCCACGCCAGACGGTGATACTGTCGCAGTGGCATCGATGAGCCTGGCCTACGTGCTGAAGACGCTGTCCAAGGACGCCGTCATCAGCACCTTATACACCCTTGGAAACGTCCTCAGTCCCGTGTCAGGTGGCATTGCTACTAACGGGCAAGCTAATGGTGCGGCCGGAGTCGAGGCCGTATCGGATCCGGTTTACGCGGGCCGGCACTCGACAGGAAGTTCCATATCGCTGTTGCGGACCAATGGCGAGGAGGAGACGGCCATCGTTTACGGAAATGTCGTGCAGGCCATTTGCGGCATTGCGTCGGCCTGTAGAGACGAAAAGATCACAGCTTTGGCGCAGTCCATGCTTTTGCAAAAGGTCGACAAGGTCAACGCAGAGGTCGGGGCTCACGTCATTTCTGGCGCCGGGGCGTTGGCGTTGAATGGCGGGCAGCTCGAGTTCCGCGCTCTGCTGAAGATGTACAGCAGGATATGCCATATGGGCGTCGCGGATCGCAGATACCCATTGCTCACGGCAGTAAGTATTTCGCATACCGCGCCCCTGGATTCCGCCCCTGGATTTAGTCTCGCTCTGACATCTGGACAGGTGATGAAAGCCAGAACGTATATATCTGCCAAGCTGCGACGGGACTCTCCTTTGTTTGATATTTACTGGGAGCACCTGCTGGACAGCATCATCTCGCTAGGGGACGTCGAGTCGTCTAGCCATACCAAGGAGTCTGATGTGCAGCTGGTCGCTCTCGAAATTGGAGAGCTTCTGCGCCCCTTGGCAGTCTTCATGGCTAGCAATGACTTTGCGTCTAAGCCCATTGTCGGCGACGAGGCCTGCTCTCTCCTCCGCGATGCCTGGTTCAACATCGTTGTCCACGGCTTCACGACAACAACGGACCGCGGGAAAAGATATCTGAGCGAGCTACGCACCATTGCGGTTCATTCGCCGCCACTCATCGCAGACGAGCGAAGCGAGCAGGTCGAAAGCGACATCGAACTCAATACCGTTCTTCGGCGTGGCTACAGTAACGACAGGGAGGCGGGCCAGAAGAAACTCCTGAGCGAGCTGATACCCTCCAAGGCAGCCGACATCAAGAGCTTGAGCTACCGCAAAGTCATCTTCCTCCAGGCGGCGTATCTTGTCGAAAGCCTCCGCGCAGACTCGGGCGACTGCACCAAAGTCTTGTCGTACTTTCTCGAGCCTAGCATGCGGAAGGGCGACGTCAGCAGCACCATGGAGGGCATCACCCTCGCTGTTGTTGACCAGTATCTCAGCAAGACGCTTGGAGGAGTCGATCCCGCCTTTTCCGCGCATTACGCCGCGACGCAGCTGGCAACCATCTTCTGCAGGTGCTGTCACCGCATCGAGCGCGTGCAGCAGGCCGCCTTCCAGTGCGCCGATCGCATTGTACGGGAAGTTCCCTCGGCCTTGTGCTACAGAACGTCTCTCTTCGCCCTGCTGGAGCTCCTGTCCCTCATGTGGGCCAGCTGCCTCGAAGCCGAGACCGATCCGTACACGCCGCGGTCGATCTTCTCCTCCGAACTCGGCAATGTCACTTTGGAGCTTTCGGACGACTTTAATCACCGAAGGTGGACGCTGGACGTGCTGAACCGGAAGGCCAAAACGTGGGTGGGCACTGTCGTGAACCTGGCTCCCCTGGACGTCAAGGGCCTGTTGCAGACTTACCTGTCTGAATTTGATGACGACGGCGCGTACGGACACATCTCATTGGGACGGTCTTTTGCCCTGGAACTCGGGTCGATGATGCCGTCGACCGACAGCCGGCTACAGTCGCTTGACAGGATAGGGGATTGCGACATTAACACAGCGTCAGATCTGATTGCTCAGTATACGACGCGGCAGGAGTACCGCTACGGCGAGACGCTCCCTGATCGCGGCGTCGTGCCGATGATGGACAAGTCTGGAACGTCCGTCGCTCAGTCCTCGGTAGCGGAAAGCTCGAATGCGTCGACGGCTCTTGCTCACGTTGAGGCTAGAATCCTCAGCATGAAGGCCACGCCCCTGACCGAGGTGCGAGATATCCTCAGGCGAGCAGCAGCTTTGCTCTGCCGCAGCTCGCGGGACGAAGCGGCCGTGGCTCGCCATCTCGTTACCATACCCTTCTCCCTCTTCACCAAGCAGTCCATCAAGCTCGGCGTCTCTCTCTGGCTGGGAGTCATCAACGAAAACCCGCGGCTGGAGCCCAAGCTGCTGAACGGCATCGCTCAGCAGTGGGAGTTTACGATATCGCGCAAGGTTGGCCTGTTTGATCCAGCACTGGCACACCCGGACCCTTTCTTCGAGAAGGAGGAATTTGCGCCGAGCGACCTGGAAGCCCTGGCACGACGGAGGCAGGCCGTTCACGACATGCTGTCGCCGCACAAGCGCCTCCTGCAGTTCTTCAGCAGCCATTACAACGCGACGCGCCTCAGCAGCACCGACACGCAGCGTGTCTTCCTCCGCATGCTGGACCTCACCATGAACGCCTTGAAGAAGTCCACCTCGCATCCGATGACGCGGGAACTGCACTTCCAGATCGTCCTCTTCGGCTTGGAGGTGTTGCGAAGTAGCACGACGCTCGGTGCCGGTGCCCAGTGGAGACTCAAACGCAAGATTCTCGCGGCCGGCCTGGCGTGGTTCAAAAATGCACCGCGGTGGTCGTTTGGCTGCAACATTCTTCAGCTGAGGACCGAAGTCCGTTTGATCTCGGACGTGCTCGACGCCCTCAAGGCGGTATCTTTTATCGGGGTCCGCGCCGTCGGCAATATCCAATCTCTGCAAGCCAAAGAGCAGCTTCTTCAGCTTCTACTTGAGAACGAACAGTCGCGACTGAGTGTGTGGATTGCGCCGCTGGAGCATCGTCATGGCCACTTAACCCTGCACGGGGGATCCAAGTCGTCTTTGGAGACGACACTGACGTCCCTCGTCCGCACCGCTTGGTGTCAAGACCCTGCGATCGCCATCGAGCTGACGACGAGGTTCCACCTGCCACGCCTTCACCGAGACGTGCGACAGCTCTTGTTGAGTGCTCCGGAGAGGGCAGTCTCGCAGCCGGAGGCGCTACCGCTCATGTTCGGAGGGCATCTTGCCGACGACGTAGACTGGCAGTTGAAGGTGAGCGTCAGACAGACTTTGAGTTTCCGCTGCATTTCGCTAAATTACAGCCTAAGTATCTTCTCTACTGGGAGCCTGCGAGCCCGCTGGCGGCGGTGACCATGTTCCTACCCGAGTACAAAGACCAGCCTTTTGTCATTCAGTACGCGATGCGGGCGTTGGAGAGCCATTCAGTAGACGTCACCTTCTTCTACGTGCCACAGATTGTGCAGACGCTCAGATACGACAGCCTGGGTTACGTTGAGAGGTTCATCCTGGAAACGGCTCAGTTTTCTCAGCTATTTGCGCACCAGATCATATGGAACATGAAGGCCAACTCGTACAAGGACGATGACGCGCAGGTACCTGACGAGATCAAACCGACTCTCGACCGTGTCATGGAGAAGATGGTTGACAGCTTCGCCGCGGATGACAGGGAGTTTTATCAGAGGGAATTCGCCTTTTTCGACGAGGTGACGAGCATTTCAGGCAAGCTGAAACCGTTGATTAAGCGGTCGAAGCCGGAGAAGAAGCAAAAGATTGAGGAGGAGCTGCGCAAGATCAATGTCGAGGTCGGGGTTTACCTCCCCAGCAACCCCGACGGCGTTGTCATCGGCATCGACCGCAAGTCGGGAAAACCGCTGCAGAGTCACGCCAAGGCGCCGTACATGGCAACGTTTCGCATCCGGAGGAAGAAAGCAGAGGAGACGGTACCAACGGCGGCGGCGGCGACGACGACCAACGGCGGCGGGGGAAGCAGCATCACGATCAACGGCAGTAACAAGAACAACGTCGGCCAAGGCCAGGAACAGGCGTGTGAGACAACAAACACGACGACGACGACAACAACCGAAGTGTGGCAGTCAGCCATCTTCAAGGTCGGAGACGACTGCCGACAGGACGTGCTGGCGCTGCAGATGATAGCCGCGTTCCGGGGCATCTTCCACAGCGTCGGGCTGGACGTCTACGTCTTCCCGTACAGGGTGACGGCCACGGCTCCGGGCTGCGGCGTCATCGACGTGCTCCCCAACTCCATCTCTCGCGACATGCTCGGGCGCGAGGCCGTCAACGGCCTGTACGACTACTTCGTATCCAAGTACGGCAACGAGGACTCGCTCCGGTTCCAGCGAGCGCGCAACAACTTCGTCAAGTCCATGGCCGCCTACTCCGTCATCTCCTTCCTACTGCAGTTCAAGGACCGGCACAACGGCAACATCATGATCGACGACGCAGGTCACATCCTACACATCGACTTCGGATTCTGCTTCGACATCGCCCCCGGTGGCATCAAGTTCGAGAGGGCCCCCTTCAAACTCACCGGCGAGATGGTCGCCGTCATGGGAGGGTCGGCAGACCACCAGAGCTTCCGCTGCTTCGAGGAGCTCTGCGTGAGGGCCTTCCTCGCCAGCAGGCTTCATTGTCGCGACCTTTCGCACATCGTTAGGCTCATGGCCGATAGCGGCCTGCCTTGCTTTCGGCCCGAGACTGTGCGTCACTTTCGTGAGCGCTTCGTCCTCGATAAGGGCGAGCGTGAGGCTGCGGACTTTATGAAGGACCTTATTCGGAAGAGCTACTCTAGCTACAGCACCGGCATCTACGATCAGTTTCAGCTGCTCACCAACGGCATACCGTTCTGAGAGGGGCTTTTTGGTGGAGAGAAGAGAGAAGAGGAGAGGGAGGAGGGAAAGTGATGAATTGCTGCACATGCTTGTCCGAGTCGGGACTTGCGTATGCAGCACGTCAGTTTCGGCTGTTTCAATCCTTGTTGACTGTTTTCTTTCTGCTCTGTTCTCGATGGGCGTCTTCCATCCTATGCGCCGCTCTGTCCTTGCGGACCCAACAACCTATGTACCAAACCTAGTATGAAAAGGCCAAGTAACAACCGCTCAAAAGGAATCGAAGAGAGAAAGAAAAAAGCATTTCACGATCCATGACAAACGCCTGCTGTGTGACTGATCAAGATATTGAATACCCCCCCCCTTCTTTCGACGGCCAGCATCATAGGAAAGTGAAGAAAAGGGGGGATTCGAAACTACTAATCTGAAGACTGTTTGAGTATGTGAGTGGGCGCATTGTAACTGGTGTAGTCGACATGAACAAAGGCCCTATCGACGATGGGGACAGATTCGAGGAAATACGTGAGCACCTCGCTGAGGTCGTGGCTGTCCTTGAGAGGGGTGCTGGCCGAGAGGACGATGTCGACCTCGACGAAGAGCTTGTCACCGGCATGGTAAGCGCGCAGGTTCTGGATCTGGCGGATGGCGGTGGCGAAGCGCATGGTGAGGTATAGGAGGATGTTACGCTCGTCGGGCTGGGCCGAGTGGCCCGTCAGGTTGCGCACGTGGTGGGCTGACGTCTGGCTCCAGGTGATGATGACGATGAGGGAGAGGAGGAGGCCGCCCAAGGCGTCCAGCCACCAGATGCGGCCATAGAACCCGACTAGAGGAGGTTAGAGGCTGTCAGAAACAAGAAGGGGAGACGAACTCACCGATGGGGAACAAGATGGAGCCAATGTTGAAGATGACGTCCGTCTTGGCGTCTTCGGCCCTGTGAGAGGCGTCAGTGTGAAAAGATTCGTAAAGGGGGAAGAGGGGGAAGGGCTTTGTTAAGGACTCACAAGGCTCGCACGCCCGAGTTTTTGATCAGCCGGCACCAAAGCCAGCAGGCGCCCTTAATGACGACGGTGCTAACCATGATGATGATGGCCGGCGCGCCGAGTTCGAGAATCTCATGATCCGGACCCAGGAGGCGCTGTATACACTGCAACGCGACCTGAACGAAACTCGTCACCATGGTGACGGAGAAGACGAGGACGCCGAGCGGTTCCAAGCTAAAAAAAAAAATCACAAGTTAAACGAGTGAGCTGAGGAAGAGGAGGTGGTGATGGCAGGCTCACCGGCGGCGGCCGACGGGATAGTGATATTGGTCCTTTTGACCGGAGGAGATGAGGCGGGTGGTGGTCCAGACAATGGCGGTGCTGAGGAAGTCGAGGGTGGCGTCGACAAGACTGGCCAGGACGGACATTGAGGGGACGGAGATGATGACGATGATCTTGCCTATCAGGAGGACGAGGTTGGCGATGAGGTTGATCCAGATGGCGACGGTGACGATGGGATCATCACTGTCGATGTCGCCATCTTCGAGCCACGGCAGGATGGGCTTGGGACCGTCCTCGCCGTTTTGCGGGGTGCGGGGAGCGGGAGGTTGGCGGTTGTTGTTGCGGGGGCTGTTGCTGCAGTCGTCTTCGTCTTCGTCCTCTTCGTCCACACCGTCGTCGTCATGCTGCAGCAGCGGCATGCTCTCAGACGAGCGGAAGATGTCCTTTGGCGTTCGCTTTTGCGGCAACGCCGGTAGAGAGGAGACGGTGCCCGAAGGTGGCGTGACGGAGCCATACGAGGGCTGGAGGTCGACCGAGTTGGCGAGGGACGAGGCTAGGGTTGGCTCCTCGGCAATGGTAGCGGGAACGTCGATGGGTCTGAAAGCCGAGGCCTCGAGCTCGGCCGAGTATTCGTTGAGCAGGTCATGAGGGATGGAGGAGTCGAGGAGGCAATCGATGTACATGTACTGCTGTATGAGGTCGTTTGTGCGGCGGTAATAGTGACGTCTTTGGGTCCGGAAGCCTCAGTCTTGTTTCTTCTACCCGATTGGCGGATGGGGAAAACAAACTCACAGCGGCTGCTTCATCAGCTTCAGCTCTTCGTCCGTCTTCCAGTACCTATCCCAGCGATACCTCGGGTTACTCTTCCCGATGAGGTTCATACTGCGGACCTGAGGCCCCTTGAGGATCTGGCTAAGACGTGTTCCATCACGCAACAGCCTCTCGATGTCGTCGTCCTCATGACGCTGACCGCCAGATTCCTCATCGTCTGCGAAATGATGTCTGTGAGCCGAATGCGGAGGCCAAGAGCCGGCCAGACTCTGATGCGAAGACCGATTTCGGATCAGTGAGGCGAGGGCTCCTGTGCGAGTCGTCAGGGGATAATGCAGGTAGCCGTCGTCGAGAGAGAGCAATGAAGGCCTGCGTATCGGATGCGGTTTCGAGGAGGGGGATGGTGCTGCTGGTGCTGCTGCGGGTGCTGCTGTCGTTGCCATTGTCTTGCCCTTCCAGCTTTTCCCTTGCCAAATTGATATAAGGATATTCTCCGAAGCGTGCAGCTTTCGGCGATGGTCACTGGCGGCTGTCCATTCGGTTGGTTGAAATGGCACACCTGCAGAGGAGGAGGGGAGTGTGCGTGTCTCTCTGTCTTGTGTGCGTGTTTTCTTTTAATTCCCGTGCTCATTGCTTCTTCTGGCGAGTCGCCACCGGCTTTGGGCCTATCAGTGGAGCTTGGGGAAGGGAGGTTTCACTGGGAGGAGTAAGAGAGGCCTGTGCATATTGTTTTTCCGACCCGTTTCAAAGTGGATGAATAAAAGAAAACACGCGATCGGCTCCGAAGCAGCCGGGAAAAGGGTGTGATTTCTTTTTTTTTTTGACCAACGTTCTATTTTACTACCTGTGTGTATTTACCTGTGAACTATCTTCTTCTCTTATTCTTGACTGTATAACCGTAACCTAGTAGGTAGGTAAGGATAACTTTCTTGTCCTTTCCCCTCCCTCCCTCCCTCCCTCTCTCCCCCGCGATGGTCGGATGGCTCCGGGCTTTGGGGGTGCCGTTTGGCCCCGTTGGAGAGAGAGATGTACAGAGAGCGCGGCATCTCTCTCTCTCTCTCTCTCTTTCCCCCTCTCCCGGGAAGATGGGAAAAGCAAAGGTAGGTCTCCTTCGGCCGTGTCGTGTCGTGCAGCTGCAGAGGAAATTAGATATGTATGTACATATGTATGTATGTACGAAGGCAGGCCCTGGAAAAGCTGCCGTGCTGAGTTTTGTGTGCATGCATGCATCCACCTACATATGTACATATGTACACCTACTTGTTTACCTACATGATGTATGTATGTATGTGTGTACGGACTACGGAGTATGTGTGTAAGTAAGTCAGTATGTATGTGGTTTCACCGTTTCGGACCTATCCTTTTGACAAAGGCTATATGTACGGACAATGGCCTGCCTACCTCTGTCTATCTCTTACCTACCCCCTTTCTACCTGCTTTATCCGGCGCTGTATGAATAGGAACATACATACTCCGTACATACAGCTGCAAACTAATACCGCGACAGCATCTGCGGCAATTTCTCTCTTCGAACATGTTTATGTACTGTTTGTAGCATGTATGGATGGATGGATGGATAGGGGTCTGCTATCCCGTGTCGCGCTCAGGCAAGGCACACTCTCACTCTCTCACACACACTCTCTCACACTCACACAAGCCGAAAGCTGAGTCATCTCTGTAATTAGCGGTCGATCCCTCTCTTCTTCTTCTGACCTCTCCCTCTCCCTCCCTGCTAGCCTGCCAGCTAGGTGATCCCACAAGGCTACGGATACAATACAACACACATGCTCCGTACGCACATATGTATGTACAACACCAGTCCACACTCAACACTCGCTGCTGAGCTGCCAGCCCTCGCAGCCGTCCGTCCGAGGCCGGCTGCACTGTCTCGTACGGACTGACATAGGTACCCCCCCCTGAAGAACTTGGGCAGCCTCAGCGTGGTTTCGTCTCCTTGTCACGCCCACCACACCCCTCCCGCGGCAAGACGGTCCAGTCAAAGGCCCGGTCCGCCGCCTTTGCAGGCTGACGTCTTTCCCGTATATGCATTGACTCGCTGGGTGGCCCCGGTGGATGGGCCAGCCTCTTTCCCTCCCATCTCACGCAGACACACTCTCTCCCTCACACACACACATGCTCTCACACTCTCATACTCTTTTTTTCACACGCAGGCACATACGGATACACACACACACACTTTCTCTCACTCTCACTGTCGCCCTCTCTCTCCCTCCCTCCCTCCCTCTCTCTCTCTCTCTCTCTCTCTCTCTCTCTCTCTCTCTCAGAGAGTCTCAGAGAGAGTTCCTCCTCTATCATTTTATCCTCAAGGACACTCCCTCGCCCACCAGCTGGATGGATGACGCATGTGTCCACATACATACTCTACAGCAGCCAAGACCGGCCAACCAACCCAACAACCTGTTCTTCATCTGCCCCTTCTGGGCCGAGGCGCAGCCGTCTCTGCAGTCGGCAACCAGGTCTTTATGACGAACGAGGGTACCGTTGCATGATGTGAAAAGCTTGTTGACGCTGATCTGCTGTGCCCCCCCTTTTTCCCTATCGAGAGAGCCAATACTGGACAGTCCTGTGATTGCTAGCCTGCTGCAAAACATGCCGCGTCTGCCTCGTCCTGAGCCCTTGACCTTGTGCCTCCTCTCCACTTTAACCCTGCCTCTTGCTTTTATTTGATCTCTTTTTTTTGGCTTTATTATTATTAGCTCTGCTCTTCCCTCCCTTTTTACCCCAATTTTCTGCTATTTTAAGGATGGAAAAAATAAAGGCTGGTAGTGGCCCATACACAGGTAGTGATATCTTCTTACCCACTCACGCTCCTCCCCCCCTTTTTTTCTTCCCTTCCCCTTGTTCTCGAGAGCCCACATCGTCGTCATAGGCGGACAAGGTCGATGCACGACAGAACGAGGCCCTTCCGTCGAAATCCTCTCGAAATGAAGCCTCAGATCATTAGTCAGGTAACGAAAATTCGACGAGATTAGCAGCATGTCACCGTTGGTCATCCAGCCGTGGCTGGATCTGTGGTGAGCTGCAGGTACCTGAGAGGGGTTTCTAATCTCCCTCTCTCTCTCTCATCACCCAACACAAACAGCACCGACTGACTCAACAGTTTGGCTCTGCAGAAAAGAAAGACAATTTTTCATTTCTCTCTTTTCAATGTGAAGAAGAAAAAGGAAGCAAAGAGGATGCCACCGATGGTCGGCCATGACCCGTAGAGGTAGGTGTTATAGGCCTTCCGGGGCGGTATCGTGGCCGGTCCGGTTCCTCGGGCGATACGGAGTCGGAAGACGGTACCGTAGACATGACAAGACGATGTTGGCCGCAGATGGCAACAACAACTCGCAAGGTAGGTAGGCTGGCAGGCTGGTAGGTGGTAGGTAGCATTCGGTGACGGTACCCCGAAGAGTTATAGACGCATACTACTACCTAGGTAGGTGTATACACACATGAATGTCGTACTGTATGTGTGAGTGTGTGCGTGTATGTATGTATGTGTGTATGAGTGTGTAGACAGCTATCGAGACGCCCCCCCCCCCCCCTTATCCCCTTTTCCCAGCTTGCGTCGTCTTGCTTGCTTTTTTTTCTCGAAGCCAAAAAAACATAATACACAACACACACGCACACACACGCACACATATCCGTACAGACGGCCTGCTGTTCAGTCACGGCTGCGGCATATCGTGGCCCGGTGGGTGGCGCGTCCCGCGAATCCGATTCCGCGTTGCTGCCAGACCTGCATGCCGTACAACGTAGGCTTTGTCTCTTCCGGATACGATGGCCGGTGCTCAGGAAAAGCCACAGGAACTGCTGGGCCCGGGTGCCTGATGACCGACGGCCTGTTCCGACCACTTGGCCGTCCCGTCTCCCGCCTCCTCGCCCGGCCGTCGCCGCCCTCTGAGGAAGCTGTCTACCTACCACTCGCTCTCACTCGCTCACTTACTACTCAACTTACTTGCCTCCGTCCGCGGCTGAAATCTTATTGTACCTTTGACTTCCTATGACTGTGACCGGGATCCAGACCTCCTCCTCCCACACACACACACCCCCCCCTCTTTGCCTCGGTTTCATCCCCTCGTCTTGTCTCTCTTTTTTTTTTCCCTCTTTCCCTCTTTCTTTCTTCCTTTTCCTTTTTTTTTCTCCTCCTCTCTTTCTTATCCCACACTTCTCCGACTCTAGATTCGCGCGCGTGCCTGACGTGCCTGTCGTCCCATCTCTCTCTCTCCTCCGTCTATCTCTCTCTCTCCGTCCATCTATCCATCTCTCTCACTCTGTCTCTCACCCTCGCCGCGTATCTACCTAGTCGCCCTTGTCCTCCCTTGGGGTTCTTACTTTGCTTTTGCCCTTGGCTAGTAACGCCCTTTTCCGATTGGGGTACGGATATTGGTTGCTGCTATCGTCGTCGTCGTCGTCGTCCTTGTCATATTCTCGTCTCATATCATCCATCCCATCAACTACGGATAACTCCATCAACTCTTCTTCCTTCACGACTCGCCCTGCTCTCTCCTCTTCCCATCTGGATCAAAGAAGAAAGGAAAAGGGGGGGAGGAAAAGGGTTACATCATAGGCTGAGCTGGCTTTTGGCGGTGAAATCTTTACGTGCCAGTTGCTGGGCGCCTCTTTGACCTAGCACTGCGCTTCTTTCTTGTCGAGGAGATTAATGTGAGTCCGAGTCGCTCGTTTCACCCCCTTCTCGGCCGACGACACGCATGCCGGCCACGTCCGGCCAACGGTCTCAGTCTTGTTCTGCCAATAAAAGCAATCTTGTCCCTTTTTTTTTTCCTGCCGCGTCTCTGCTATTACCCTTTTTTCTCCTTTCCCTTTCTCTCTCTCTCTCTTCCTCCCTCTCTCTCTTTCTCTTTCTCTTTCTTCTAATCTCTCTCTCTCTCTCTCTCGCCTCTTCCTTCATTCTCTCAAATCAATTCTGACCTCGCATTCTTTTTTTAATGCAGTGGTCCGTTTAGCGCGCATCTCGCCAGGTTCCGCCGCCCAGAGACTCACCACCTACCCGTCCAACGAACTAAACGACCACCTCGTATCGCCCCTCGTATCGCCGCCACCCAGTTTTCTCTCAGCAGTGACAACACCCCCCCCCCGACGCCCCCCCTGGTATTGTCCCCTATCTTCCCCCCCATCACGAACAAAGACCTGGGATTCGGCGAAGCAGTCCAAGCCGACAAGACCAGTCCAGAGAAAAATCCCTTTCCCCCTTCCTCCTCCTCCTCCTCCTACGCTCTACATGCCTAGATTCTCCTTTGCCTTCTCCAGGCGGAAACCTTCCGCTGACGACTTCGAAAATGTCCATATCACTACCCCAGCAGTACAGCCTTCCTTTCGCGTCTTCGAAAGACCCGATACCAGCAACCGATCTTTCGACGGAGGGGCGCGTTTGGCGAGAGTGCCCAGAACCGCCCTCCCAAGACCCGACCTCGTCGAGCTAGAAGCCGACGATAACATGTTTGCTGACCTCAAGGTCAATCGGTGCGTCGACGCCGTTTTCACCTGCCTCGCCGCTCGCTAACCCTACGGCCTAGTGGAAGCGGCCTTTCCAACACGACCAAAGCGACGTCCACCGATAATTCGTCCCGATACAGTAACGCCTCTACCGCTCCCTCATCCGCCGATCTGGCTGGCCACGAGAGTCAACCTGCGCGGGATTCCCCGAGCCGCGCCGAATCAAAGTCCAACAGCTTTCTCGACCGCGCTACCCGAACCTTTTCTTTTGGCGGCCAGAAGAAACATACCGTTCCTGCGCCAAAGGAAAGCATCGTTCCCGACTTACCCCCCGTATTGAGCCTCTCGGGCGAGACCAACAGCAGCGAAAATAGGTCGCGAGGCCTAACATGCTCCACCGACAGCACTGCCACGCCAACTCAGCCCCAACCGGCCGCGGGCATTAACCTGGGCGGTGATTTCGGCTCCATCCTGACCTCCTTCGACGAGAAGCCCAAGGAGGATGCGACTGATCCGAGATTCCCCGCCGGTATTCGCCAGGTGTCCGCCTTGGACCCTGGTGTCGCCATTGTCAACCCGGCACGGGGGACTTTTTCGCTGCAGTCCCACGAAAGCAAGCCGTCTACCTTTTCCACCCAACAGATGCTCGGATCCAGGTATCCGGAACCGAATCCCATCTCTCGCCAGCAAGCGCTCGGCTCTAGATATCCGGAACCAGAACCGCCGAAGAAAGTGGTGGTCGTGGACGAAGACGCAAAGTTCTTGCAGGAATCATTGGCCGCCATCAATCTGTTCTCTGACTCCAATGCCAGCTCTTCCTCCCCGGCCCAGGCTCATCGGTACCGACGAGACGAAGATACCTTTCACGCTTCGCCAAGCAAGACCGTCGCTCCCAAGGAAGATAACATTTTCGAAGGGAGCCTACCTCGAGCCTCGCGCGTCTCGCACCGATACGTCCCCCGCGCGACCTACCAGCATAATAAGAACAAGGTCATGACGCCCGCCGAATTTGAAAAGTATCGCCAGGACAAGGAGAAGCAGGATTCGAAGCAGCAGGCCGCCACCGAGGCCGTCAAGGAGGACGAGGATGACATCAACTACGAAGACGATGAGGACGAACAAGAGCAATCGAAGCTGCAAGCGAGGCAGAGGCGGAAGCAAGAGGCACACATGGCCGTCTATAGGCAACAGATGATGAAAGTGACGGGTGAGAGCGCCGCCAGTGTGCCCGTCCAGCGCAACGCCCGCGCTGGGCTACCGCCGTCGTCGAGCGCACCTCAGCTCAGCACCAAATCTGTCTCGGGGGTAGAGGACGAGGACGAGGACGAGGACGTGCCGCTGGGCATCCTCCAGGCCCATGGCTTCCCCGCCCGGAACCGACCGCCGACTCGGCTAGCTCACTCCGGCTCCAGCACGAACCTGCGATACTCCCCTCAGGGGCCGCCGGCCGGTCGACCGGCCTCCGTTACGGGGGAAGCACCGTCTAATGCGGCGAGGCGCCAGTCCGTGTTACCGGCGTTTGCGCGAAATCTACCTCAAGACCCGTTTGTCGGCGCAAGCATTGCGAGGCCTGCCCTTCGAGAGTCGCTCTCGTTTGGCGATGCTGGTCAATTCGCCCAGCTGCAGCAGCAGCAGCAGCAGGGTCCGCTGCCGCCTGGTGGTCTTGTAGGCGTCATCGCGAGCGAGGAGCGCTCCCGTGCCTTGCGTCGCGGCAGCCCGAGCGTCGACAACATGAAGCTGCCTATGGGCATGGGGCCCAGCGGACCGCACGTCCCGGGCCTCGACCCAGTTGGCGGCATCCCGCCACACATGATGTATGGCCCGGGCAGTATGCCGGGGATGGCGTCGGGGATGGCGTCGATGCCACCGCCACAGCCGCCGGCGATAGCACCCGGAGAGCATGCTCAGCTTCACATGACGCAACAGATGCAACAGTTTATGCAGATGCAGATGCACATGATGCATATGATGGCTGCCAACCAGGGCGGCGGCGGCGGCCCAGGAGGAGGTCACCCGATGCAGCCACAGATGCAGCCACCGTACGGCGGAGGTCTTCCCAGCAGCATGTCCATGGCCGATCTGTCGTCCCGGCACTCTATCTTGAGCGATCCTTCCCGGGCGATGAGCATGCTTCATGGCAACACGCCCTTCTTGCCACAGCCCGCCCAGGAAGGGTATCTGTCGGCAGGAGGCTACGCGCCGTCGATTGCGCCTTCAGAGCGAAGCAACATCGGTCTACCGGGGCGCTACAGGCCTGTTTCGCACATGCCGCCAGCCTCGTCGATGCCAGCCGCCGCCCCGGGCCATCAGCGGTCTGCTACCATGTCCGGCCGGCTCTCCAGCTTGGGTGACGATAAGAACAGATCCACGGTCCGTGTCGTCGACAGGGCGGGCGAAGGGTCCGACGAGGACGACGAGCAAGGCTGGGCGGCCATGAAGGCTCTGCGAGAGAGGAAGAAGACGATGTGGAAGACGAAGAAAAGTTATAGCAGCGAACTGGCGCTGTGATCATTATTATTCCTGCATTATTTTTTTTTCCTCCTCATCTTCTATCGGCACGACATGACACCCATATATTTTCTCCTCCACATTATATCATCTGGCCCTATTTCTTCTTTCTGTCGGACATGTCTCTTTGGCATCTATGTTTGGGGATACACCTCCATCTTCTATTTTCCCACTCGCGCGCGTCTTACCCCTTCCCGTCGAGGCCGAGGTGATTCCCATTGTATTCTTCTCTTTTCTGCTCGGGGGTTTTCTGTTGGTATTATCACCTCTCTCGTTGGCCGGCACCAAATCGCCCCCCCTTTTCTCTCTCGCTAGATGATATCTCGAAGGGGCTTGGGCGTGTCAGCAGGCACACAGTGACGGGATTGGCAGTCTTGATCACAGACGATAGACATGGCTATACGTGCTAATTGACTAATTGGATGATGTCTTAACTGCCGGTGTGCCTGATTGTGTAGTCCTCCCCCTCTTCGGACCAATGGGTGATTTGATGTCTCGCAAAGTCGATGCGTGTCTATGCACGTAGCGGACGCATGTAGGTGCCTAGACACGGGACAGGCGAGAGTAATCTCTCGACGACCAGGGAAATGGGGGGGGGGGGAGGTGGGGATAAGGGTGGCAGTGTGACACGACGCTAGCTAGGATCAGGATCAAGCGTCCATCTTGCCCTCTGCCCAGCATTTCCTCTTGACGGCCATCTCGACGGCAGCCGTACCCCAATCCTCGCCATGGTTATGACTACCGGACAACAAGCCGGCACGAGCCTTGGCCTGCTCCTCATCCAGAACGGTGAGGAGGCCGAAGACGACGGGGATGCCGGTGTCGAGCTGAACGCGCATGAGGCCGTGGGAGGCGGCGTCGGCGATGTACTCGAAGTGCATCGTCTCTCCCTTGATCAGCACCCCGACGGCGATGACGGCGTCCAAGGCCGTCGAAGCCGTGGCCATGGAGGCCAGATCGGTGGTGGAGGAGCCGAGGAGGTCGGTTGCGGAGGGGCCGGTAGCGGAAGCGGTTGTTTGAACCTGAGAGGCTGAGAAGACGCTTGGTTTCAACGGTGTGGTGTCATGGAGAGGAAAGGATCAGCTTTTTTATTCGTCTCTTTTGGTTTTTTAAATTCAACGTTGGGAGGTGATGGTTAGCCAGGTAGAAAAGAGCTCATTTTTTTGTTTTGTGTGTGTGTGTGTGTGTCGTCTGCTTCTTTTCACACTCCTTCTCGTCTCCTGAAAACGTACCGCTGCACGGCAAAGGGTAGCTCCCATGAGCCGGGGCAAGATTGGACTATGATGTCACTTTCTTTGACGCCGAGGGAGAGAAGCTTATCGCGGGCGCCTTTGACGAGGGGCTTGACGATGGGCATGTTCCAGCTTGCGTGGACGATGGCGATGCGTAGGCCGGAGCCATCTTTTGGTGATGCGGTAGAAGGACCTTTGAGGGACATTGCTCGTTGTTTTTTTTTTTGGGGGGGGGGTTCTTTATTTTTTTTCTTTTCCCTTTTCTTTCCTTGATCCAAGAAATTGAAATTGAAAAGGGAGAGTGTGAGTGAGAGGGAAGGGGATAGATCAGTTTTGGTGATGAGTGAGGAGGGTTTGAGGGCAGATGTGGTTGGTGAGCTTGAGGCTCTGGGCTAGGAGGAATTGGCGCTTCTGATTGGGTGGGATGAGAAGGTGGAGATGGGAGTGGAGGTGGAGGTGGAGGTGGGCGGGGCAGATGACGAGGACGAGGCTGCGCTGAGCAGGGGCTACCTGGGTAGGAGGCTAGGTAGGTAGGTAGGTATGTAGGCAGGTAGACGACGAGTCATATCAAGAGAACCAGGTAGAGTGTTGAGCTGATTTCCTAGAATTCATTAGAGTCAGGGAGATGGGCTTTGGTAGAGGAGCTCATAAAGGAGACGAGGTTGGTGGTGATGACGATGATGCAGTGTGTATCCGTGTATGTACATACAAGTCTGTCAGCATCGTGCCTCTCTCATGGCAACAGCGCAGTGACTATGTAGTTCCTTCCTCGCCCACTACAAAGAGTATCATGACTTCTCTGGACGGGTCTGTTCTCCTCCTCCTCCTACTTCTCCTTCTCCTTCTTCTTCTTCTTCATCATCATCGTCGTCGTCGTCGTCGTCGTCGTCTTCTTCTTCCTCTTCTCTCTACTTCTTCTTTGTCATTATTCACATCATCGTCAATATCTCAACCATCATCATCATCATCATCATCATCATCATTAACTGATCATGGTTTTCCGACACCCCTGAAAACCCGTCACGATGCCCATCATCTCGTTACCCTCATCCACCGTCCGCCTTCTCGGTGCTTCCGTCACCATCTCGGCCCCATACGACCTCGTAAAGGAGCTTTTAGATAATGCAATTGACGCCGAGGCCACGGCAGTCGACGTTTCCATCGCAGCCGACACCCTGTCCAGCCTCTCTGTGCGAGACAATGGCCACGGCATCGCGCCGCCGGACTTCGACTTGCTCGGCCGGAGGGCCCATACCAGCAAGCTGCGGACCTTCGATGAGCTCCAGGTCAGGGGCGGAAACACTTTGGGGTTTCGGGGCGAGGCCTTGGCTGCTGCCAATGCTGTCGCCGACCTCTCCATCGTTACCAGAGTTGCTGGTGAGCCGGTCGCTTCGCGTCTGAAGTTGCGCTCTCCTGGAGGAGGCCTTGAGAGCTGCAGACCAGTCTCCGCTCCTGTCGGTACTACCGTTCTCGTCGCTCGTTTGTTCGACTGCATGCCCGTGAGGAGACAGCATCTCATGCAAGAGAGGGCTCGTTCCATAGCCGCCATAAAGCGTCTTCTTCAGAGCTATGCACTAGCACGACCACACCTCAGGTTGTCCTTCAAGGTGTCCGAGGACGCGGCTCAGACATGGCGGTACTCCCCCAATCATTCACCCACCGTTAAGGAAGCTGCTCTTCAAATCTTTGGCAGAGCTTTGACCATTAATTGCACTCACCTCGTCTTTCCTTTGAAGCTAGACGACAGTCGACCGCCGGGCTTGGTGCTCGACGCTTTCGTCCCTAGGCCTGACGGTGATGTCAAGGCTGTCAGGGGCGGGGGAATCTTTGTGTCGGTTGATCAGAGGCCACTGTCGCCAACCAGACGACTTCCCAAGAAGATTGCCAGTCTTCTCACGTCCCACCTTTCCGAGCATCTGGCCGGAGCTGAGCGTCTTTTCATGCGTTTGGATATCCGATGCCCACCTCATAGCTACGATCCTAACGTCACACCTCTTAAAGATGACGTCCTGTTCACTGATGAAGAAGCGCCGCTGAAGTGCTTCGAACAACTGTGCCAGCAGCTGTGCGGCGGTGCAGCCTCAAATAGTATAGATCCGGGCCCTTTGTAAGTCGGTCTTGGGGGTTTTACGAAATCTTGCTACTTGCTCACACCGGCCGACAGCAATGACAATGACGGCATCCCCTCTTCCCTTGACGATGCAGATATCCTGCACCTGCTGGAAGAAAGCGTGTCTGATCAACCATTGCCAGAGGCCGATCAAGGCATGGCAGACTCGCAATTGGTGACGCTCAAACGACAGATTGGAGAATCCAAATGTCCTCATCCGAACAAGGGCAGCATGCAGAAGCCAGACCAACCGAAGGAAGCATTCACCACCAAGCCCGTTACGGTTAAGATGAGGACACTGATCAAAGTTGACATGACCCGTAGTGATAGCAACGGTACCGACGAAGGCGGCATGGTCGAAATAACCGATGTACTGATACCACCTCGACCCGCAAAGCCACCAGCAACCTCAGGGCCGCCGCCTCTGCAGGTGCGGAAAGCCGATGGCATCCATCGGTATTTCCGACCATCGCAAGACCAAGAGTTTCAAATTGCCTCTGACGATACGGCGACCGTTGAGAAGTCGGCCCCGTCCCGAGACACGCAACCGACCGCCCTCAGCAGCCGGCCGCCTTTGCAGCCCCTCAAAAATTCGGCACTGAACCGGTTGCGGGAAGAGCCGGAAGATTCGAGCTCATCGTCCTCGGCGGACGAACGCGAGACGTTGCGAACATCCCCCGGTCCACCGCAGATGGCGTCAGGATCGCCCGTGCCCGGAAGAGGTCATCTACTGGTCGACCAAAGACGGAGCCCCCCTGTCTTGTCACCGCCTGCCGGTGCCAATGTCTATGGAGACTCGACCCCTGGTCATGGCCCGTCGCTTTCCCGTGGACTCGTTCCTTTTCCGACCCCGCCATCCTCTGGTCCCATTCGAGGTGAAGGGCCGAGTTCTCGTGGTCGGGGATCAAGAAGTCGATCACGGGCCAGAGCGGGCTTCGCGCGAGGACGTGGAGGCTCTGCCGCCGGTCACTCGATCCGGCCAAACATGTTCAGCCCGGTAGCAAGTAGCCCGGGCTTGGCCCGGGCCGCTGTTCCGGGCGACGAGGCTCGTAAGACAGGTGAGAGTCAACTACGTCTGGATTTCCGAAGTCCTTTATCCGTCTCCAGCCAGGGCTAGAGTCCTCTGGCGCAGAATCGTGGGAATGGACAGACAGATCAAGCTACAGGTTGTGAAGCCGAATCGAGCTCGGCAAAGCCGCAACAGGCGAACAAGCCGTACTCTCATACGACGCAGGCGCTTCTTATGAGAACTCCGTCTCCAGAGGCGGAAGAGCAAGTAAGAAGAGTAAAACGCAAGTCCGAAACAGAAACACCGCACCGGCGCGTGAAGCTTTGGAATGACGGCTATGCGGGAGCCGGCTCCGAGACGGACGTCGACCGTGGAGATGGGCAGAGGCGGAGATCAACTGAAGGGCAACGATTGAGAAGGCCGTCGACGAGACGACCGTCATGGAGGAGGCAGTCCTCAACAACACTGCCCCTAGAGACGATTTCTGGCGGTGCACGAGCACGAACTCTGCAGGTTTCGTGCGATGAGGTGCAGCGTCGCATGGAGCAACTCGTCGAGCACGACTCTTACATACGGCAAGGCCATTTGACGGAGGCATTGCCAATTGAGGACATGGCGGAAGTTGAGAAGGTGAAGGACCGCTTGCAGGTAGCAATCGGGGCTTGGCAGGCCGAGAATGATGGGCAAGAGTTCGGGGTGAACTTGAAGCTACCGTTTCCTCTGTCGGAGGTGAGGGGGAGAGGTTGAAAGCGTTGGTGGTGGCGGGTGATGGCGGGTGACGGCGGTTGTGGCTTGCTTGCTTGCTAACAGGCCACCTACCTACTACCTACCTAGTAGGTATTAGGTATGGCTGAAGCTGAGGCTGACGTGCATGTCCGGTGCGTATGGACGTAATCCGCATGTACAGTCTGCTTCTGCTTTGGGGTGTCAGATACCTGTAGGTACGGACGCCTGTATCAATAGACAGAATTGCTACTACTGTCAACTGAAGATTACTCGGATGCTGTTAATACATAGAAGCACGGGGCTGGGGCCCACCTCCTTGCTGATGATGTGCGCAAGGGGGATGAAGACGGAGGAGATGCGATGGCTATTCGCGGGGCCCGTGTTCGCATTTCGGGGCATGAGCTGACAAGGGGGTTCCGAGGCTCGGGGTCCGGGGGGATGCGTGTCATAGACTCTCATAGTATACGTCCGTATGACGCAAGCATCTCGTTCCTATGTACAATGTGCATGCAGTATCCGTAGAGAGCTGGTAGGTGCCTATTATGCTACACACACAGTGAGCTGCGTGTAAGTAGGTAGGTGAGTACGGATATGCATGTATGTATTGTGAATGCTGTGGCTCGTATAAGACGGATGCGCATGGAGGAACACATAATGTTGTATGTATGTATGCATAAGAGACGCCGAGGCCGATTGCGTGCCACATGGCACAAGCGGTGAAAGCAATAGAGGTGGATGAAGGATGGATTATGTATGTCTTGGAAGACGGAAGAACGACTTGTTTGTTCTGTTCTTTGTTTTCCCTCTCTCTGGGTGCATCAAGTTCTCACTCCGGTGACTCTCCCCGCTGGCTGGCGGCCGCTGCAGACCTGACGAAGTCAACGCCCAGCCCTCAGCCACCGCCTCGCTCCCCACGCTGAAGAGGTAGCGCGTGCCTTTGGTGGGAGGTAGCGGGTACCTTGGGGCTTTGCCCGCTGATAGCGGCCGCAAGCGACGCGATCTGGGGACGATGTGACTATGACTGTGCTAGGTCTGTGTGGCTAGGCAAGGCCCTCAGAAGTAGGGCCGGCAGCGCTGACTAACTAAGAGGGAGATTTATAGGGTAGGCCGTACAACACGATAATGTGGCGATTCCTTCCTGGATAGACGTCAGGAGAAGGAGATTGAACGATCGATAAAGACTTGTGGCAAACAAGGGTCTCGAAAGGTGAAAGGAGCACACCGATGTACGGACGTACAAGTAGACTCAAGCAGCTCACAACCGCACACAGGTGCAGCCGCGCTGGGCCTGAACCCTCCTACCAGATACTCCCAGTCCTGGGTAGACCTACCTACCTAGGTAGGTAGATAGGTACGTGTCCCGGCTCTCCCTCCCCCTTGCAGCCTCTTTACTCACAAGTCACAACAGACGGGGAAACGATTCACCACGGCTCCGGACGGTTGAGTTGGATGAATTGCAAGCGTCGATTTATTTCACACAATTCCGTACCTGACCTTGCAAATATGTCTGCACGAATAATATGTGGGAATACTTATGCAGCAGCTGAGCTGGGTCGAGAAAAATGCCCGTGCTTATCATGTTTTATTTCATGTCACGCCATGTTCAACGGCCAGATCCTTGGAACCGGTTCTGCATCCAATTATTCAACAAAGCCAGCAGTGGGCGTACATACATACATATATGTACATATGTAAAATATACTCCGTACACAAGTCGTAATTGCTAGCATAAACTCGGTGAAATGAGGTCAGCGACGAGCAAGGAAGCAAACAGGTAACTATAAAGAAAATAAACAGCCTCTTCCCGGCCGCCGTTCCCGAGCCCGTCATTCAAACCCTCCCCCGTCCTCCGAGTCCGGAAACCGGCCCCGCGACCACACAGATGAAGGGGGGGGGAAAAGGGTCAGCTACCCTACACCTCGACGATTCCTTTCCATCCCCTCCCTCACCTCCATCCTTTCTACCTACCAATGGGGCGCGCGCGACGTCGCTGGACCCTTCGAGTCTCGACCATTGATGACCCCCTCCGAACCCCCTCGTTTAATACGTCTGCCTCGGCTTTCCATCGTCCCCCTTCTTTATTTTCATCCACCCGTCGTTACACGTCTATCCTGTGTTTTCCATCACCAGCTTCAAAGAGAGGGGGAACCAGAATCACCGTGTCCACAATAGCCCGTCGCCTCAGCTGTCCTACCTAGGTACTTACATAGGCCTACCTGCTTGGGCCGGCGTTCGCCGCCAACAAACATCGCCGACTACCATCCGTCTCAAATGGACCAACAGAGCGTGGAACGACCAGCTACTACCGCTGCTGCTGCTGCTGCTACTACTACTACTGCTGCTGCTACCACCACTGCCACCACCGCTGCTCCCCATCCGCAGATCCAGCCATGCAGATACAAAGTCGGCAAGACGCTCGGCGCCGGATCCTATTCAGTCGTCAAGGAGTGCGTCCACATCGACACGGGCCGTTACTACGCCGCAAAGGTCATCAACAAGCATCTCATGGCCGGCCGGGAACACATGGTAGGCAATGCCCTCCCTTCGCCTCTCATCCTCTTCTTTGCCCTCTTGCCTCTTTTCAAAAAAACCCTTCCCTAACTCTTTCCGCTTGAACCATCTTTATGCCGTCCCTTTTCTATAGGTGCGAAATGAAATCGCCGTCCTGAAAAAGGTGTCAATGGGACACCGAAATATCCTCACCCTGGTCGACTACTTCGAAACGATGAACAACCTCTATCTCGTAACCGACCTCGCCCTCGGAGGCGAACTCTTCGATCGAATCTGTCGCAAGGGGTCATACTACGAAAGCGACGCCGCCGACCTCATCCGCGCCACCCTCTCGGCCGTCGCCTACCTCCACGACCACGGCATCGTCCACAGAGACCTCAAGCCGGAGAACCTACTGTTCCGAACGCCCGAGGACAACGCCGACCTCCTCATCGCAGACTTCGGCCTCTCGCGCATCATGGACGAGCAGCGCTTCCACGTCCTCACCACCACCTGCGGCACCCCGGGTTACATGGCGCCCGAAATCTTCAAGAAGACGGGCCACGGGAAGCCGGTCGACCTCTGGGCCGTCGGGGTAATCACCTATTTCCTCCTCTGCGGCTACACCCCCTTCGATCGCGACTCCGACTTTGAAGAGATGCAGGCCATCCTGGCGGCCGACTACAGCTTCTCGCCCCCGGATTACTGGCGCGGCGTCTCCTCCCAGGCAAAGGACTTCATCCGCCGCTGCCTGACCGTCGACCAGACCAAGCGCATCACCGCGCTCGAAGCGCTCCAACACCCCTTCGTCGCCCACCACATTCCCTCGGACGGAGCGGGCGAGAACCTCCTGCCGACGATCAAGAAGAATTTCAACGCCCGTCGCACCCTCCACGCCGCCATCGACACCGTCCGCGCCATCAACAAGCTTCGCGAGGCCCATCACATGATGATGGACGGCGTCCGCTCCCACGAGCCGTCGCGTGCGCGCGGTCAACAACATCATCACAAGGACAACAAGGCCGAAGCCGAAGCCATCCACCTCGGCAAGGACGACAGCGGCTACGCTACCGAGACGCGAAAGCCTCTCGACAACGCCAACCCGCTGCTGCGCACGGAAAACACCCACCACCACGGTCTCTGGGCAGGCCTACCCCCGCGATAGCCTCTCTTTTCCACTTCACCACCACCACCACCACACTACCCCATGAATTCATCACCCACTCACCTACCCATCTCGAGCGTGGTCTCTAACCCCCTCACCCCCCCAATACATCACATACCGACGACACTTCATGACAATCACCATCCCCGCCACACCTCGTCCCACTAGGATAGCCCCCTTTCTCTCGGGCAAATTTACGAAGAAGCAAAAATGAAGAGAAAAAAAAAAAAGTCAGGAAAGGTATTATTGTCGTGTAAGATGAAAAAAAAAAAGCCATCTCGACTTTTGACATGTTGTATCCATCTACACACCATTTCTTGAAACCTTCATCTTCCACACCTTCCAAACCCCATCTCAGGCCCCATTCATGAAAACACCATATCCTTCATAAAATGGTATATGTCGTTTTACATCCCTAACCCAAATCCCAACCCTTGATAGCATACTCAAAAGAGAGAGGGAAAAAAGAAAAGACAACAACTCCTCGGACTCGTACCACCAAAGCACTCACTCACTGAGACAGACAACCCGTCCGTTGCCCATGACATCCAGATGAATGAAGAAAGAAAAAATGAGAGCAAGAACAGAACTGTATTCCATATCCATTTGAACATTCCTTCTAGCGTCTAGCGTCTAGCGAGTGGCATCAAATGTCTGCTATCTCCTACCCCCTCTCGTCTCGTCTCTTCTCCTCTGCTCTCGTCTCGTCTTCATTCCATTCCTTTCCTTTTCCAACCCCTCAGAGATCCCTTCTCTCCCCATGTTCCATTTCCTCCATACCCATGAGTGAAACTTGACATCTTCATCACGTCTCAAACCTCTCACTCTTCTCTTCCATGACCATGATCCTCATGACGACCCCGTGCTTTTTCTCCTTTCCTTTCTTCCCCTTTCGTCTTTGATCTTTTCTTCTTATCTTCGCTCTTTTCCCTCTTGCTCCCAACCTCTGTCAGGGGGGTTATACATTACGTACATACATAGTCTATTCGTCATCGGAATTTCGCCGCATTGGGTTCGGAAGAGCGAATCGGGGTAAGACGACAGGACGAGAAAGAAAGACGGTTCCAAATTAAGAACCAGACGAAAATGGGTAGTCGGGAAAAAAAAACACGACTAGAGAAATTG
This sequence comes from Ophiocordyceps camponoti-saundersi (nom. inval.), assembly GCA_003339415.1. Classification (NCBI taxonomy): domain Eukaryota; kingdom Fungi; phylum Ascomycota; class Sordariomycetes; order Hypocreales; family Ophiocordycipitaceae; genus Ophiocordyceps; species Ophiocordyceps camponoti-saundersi. The sequence goes on along the minus strand of PDHQ01000208.1, from coordinate 5,198 downwards.
GCGGTCGATTGAACGTGGCGAAGGGGAGGGAGACGGGAGTGTAGTGAAAAGGAGGGGTTGGAGGACGGAAGAAGGCTTGGGTATGCAAAGCCAATGAACAATCTTGGCGTAGTCGCAAGCCGAAGCCGGAGGCGGGAAGTAGAAGATGATGATAAAGTGAGGAAGAGAAGGAGAAGACGAAAACGAAGAAGGAAACAGCAGGTAGTGTAAGTAAAAGTTGTAAAAAATATATATAGGAGGAGAATAAAAGAAGTAAGAGAGAAATGAAGAAAAGGGGTTTCATGAGATTCGCGTGGCGAGCCGTCCTCGGCCGCTTGTCTCCCTTTCCCAACCGGCCGTTCAACACCTCCCCAGCAACGAGCGCGCGCCTCCAGGGAACGCGCGGGGGGGGGGAATGGTGGTTTATAAAGAAAAAAAAAGACATCGTGTTGCGCCAATTCGCTGTGCTGATAAAAAAGAACGCCACAATCATGTAGAAGGTAGTGGTGGGACCCGAGAAATCAAAAGGGGTCAAGACGATTGAGTTGAGTGTCGCGATGAGTTGGTGAGAGACTGACCGGCGGAAGGAGACTTTGAAAAATAAACGGTAGCAGTCGTCTCCTCCTCCGTCATCAGAGGAAAAGAGACGGCTACTCCCGAGGTCACCGCGTAAGGCCGACTTCGTGCAAGGGTAGATCCGAGTCGCTTTCCCACGCGCCATTTTGATCGACGTCGGCGAAGACTCCCGACGACGAGTCAGACGAGGTCGGGCTGATGGTGCCGCTGGTCGAGCTGTAACTGGAACTGCTGCCGATCGTCCAACCGTCGCTCGAACTCGGGCGGCGGTGCTGGAGCAAGCCGAGGCCGATATACTTGCCGCCGGCTCCGACGCCAAGCCCGTACTCTTCGTCGGCGGGGCGGGCGCGGGTGCCAATTTCGACGTAATCGTAGTCCCAGCGTGTGGTCTTGTCGGGCTGGCGGCGTGGCAGCCAGCGGGCGCGAGCCGAGTAGAAGAAGGCCATGGCGATGAGACCGCCACCGACGAGATCGATGGCATAGTGGTGGCTCAGGTACATGGTCGACCACCAGATCCAGCCGGCGTAGCCGATGAAGAAGACGCGGAAGTTGGGAAAACAGTGGCTCATGAAGAGAGCCTCGAGCACGGCGTAACCACCGTGCAGGGAGGGAAATGCGCCAAAGGGCAGGGGCGCGGCGGTGAAGTTTGTGGTGTACAGGTCGATGCCGAAGATTGCGTCGATGCGGGCCAGGCCGGCGGGAGAACCGGGCATGCCGTACGTCGCCGGGACCAAACCATGCTCGTTCTCGTACCAGGGCGGAGTGCAGGGAAAGAGAAGCTGGATGGTGACGCCGAGAAGGCTCATCCAGCCAAAGGCACGGGCGAAGACGGACGTTGTGCCGGGGGGGGCGAAAATAAACATTAGCAGCGAGCATGTGGCGGGTGCACCGAAGTGGATGATGCCGTAGGGCAACCAGGCGAGGATGTCGAGCACGGCGTGTTGGTGGGCCGAGAGGATGTTGGACAGATTAGCGCCGTACAGGACGTTTTCCAGCGCAGGCAGAACGCGGACCCAGATGTGAGGGCGGTAGTCGTAGGGGATGAAGCTGGTGGAGATGAAGGTCAGCCGATCCGGCGCAAGTTTGATTACAGCGTCGCGAAAACTCACCGGCTACAGAAGAAATATACGAGCCACACCCATATGGTGACGGAGGGTAGGAAGAATTGGCGCGTGGCTGGCATGAGCAGCAGCCAGGCGGCGGCGACGAGAGCGATAGCCTTGAGGATCGGAGCTGGCGGAGCGATGGCGAGAGAGAAGAGGGTCAAGGCGGCGAGGAAGAGGTATTGCAGGTCGGCAGGGCGCCATCGCCGTCTCTGAAGGTCGCGAACTCCATCCCAAAGACTGAAGGAGCGCTGCAGACTGGTGATGTCGGGGGCGCCGTGACGCAGGGGTTTGACGTCGGAACGACTTCTTCTTCGACCGGACTGTGAGGGGCGGGGGAGGCGGCCGAGGACGACGTCGGTGAGGTTTTCCGTCCAGAGCGTCGGGAGGACCGGCTTCCTCGGGGGCGAGCCCGGACAGTCCATCGTAACGATGAACGACGAGGCTCGCAGCGGAGTTTTATGTTTTGTTGTAGTCGTGGCTGGGACGGGGAGAAAGGGGGAGAGAGAGTCGAATTGGGGGGGGGGGGGGCGCGTGTGTGTTGGTGTGGCAGAGTCGTTGGCGGTTCACGGCGCCGCAAACGATGGCAGAAGGATACCCGCAAAGGCTACCGCATAATTCGAAAGTCGACTTGTATTGCTCCGTTGAATTGTGGTCTGCGAGAGAAGAGATGCGCTATGAGCGGAGGGCGCTGCGAGATGATGGTGGAGGAAGAGGGGGAGGAGAAGAAGAAGAAACAGGAGAGCGTCGTCGGCGCGTTGAAGGGAAGATAGAGATGGAAAGAGAGAGAGAGAGAGAAAGAGAGACTGAGTCAGGAAGTGGGTAAAGGACGAACCTGATAGAAGAAGGAAGTCGGCGATACCAATCGGTGGGGCAGGCGAGAGAGACGAAGACGACGGCGGCGGTGATGATGATGATGATTCCAGGGACGAAAGACGATGAAGGTGGGTAAGAGGAGAGGAGGGTAGAACCGGTAGGGTACCTGGTAGGTAGGGTAGGTAGTATGGATGTTGTATGTATGTATGACGGAGGAGGAGGAGGAGGAGGAGGAGAGGGGGGGGGGGAAAGACGGAAGAGGGCGAAAAATAAAAATAAAGAAATAATAGTAAAAATAATAATAGAGAGAAGAGAAGAAAAAAGGTGTGGTAGGGTAGGGACGTATCCGAGGTAGTAAGAGTAGGGGATCAGAGTGATTCAAAGGACATGGGAAAGGAAGAAAAGGAACCCGTAGAGAGAGAGGATGAGGGTTGAGATTTGAGTGTGTGCATGTATGTATGTATGTATTGTATCAGAGAGGAGGGTGGAGTGGAGTGAAGTGGAGTGCGATTGGGGGGGGGGGGGGGGGGGGGGGGGGGGGGGGGGGGGGGGGGGGGGGGGAAAAAGAGGGGGAAAAGAGGGGAAGAGCTCGCACGGTTTTCACACGGCGAGCAGGTGGTTCTCAAATCAGGGAGGGGGGAGAGTATCCTTGCTTGGCATGTGAC
>PDHQ01000207.1:0-61871 GCA_003339415.1 Ophiocordyceps camponoti-saundersi (nom. inval.) | reverse complement strand
TTTTATTATTTTTATTATTTTTATTATTTTTATTATTTTTATTATTTTTATTATTTTTATTATTTTTATTATTTTTATTATTTTTATTATTTTTATTATTTTTATTATTTTTATTATTTTTATTATTATTATTATTATTATTATCGCTATTATTATTTTTATTAGCTATCTTTTTTACCGCTTTACCGCCCGCTTTACTTACTTTAATAATTATCTCGCCGCTTATAATATATATTTTAAAATATAATAAAATTAATATATATAATTTATAAGGAGAAAGATTAGTAATTATAATAATAAAAAAAGTAAATTTAGCGGCCGCTTTACTAGCCTTAATTAATATTATTATTATAATAAGTTAAAGCTCTAATACTTTATCTTACCCTTAAATATAGCGTAAATTAGCTTAAAGTTACTCTTACTATTTATTATTAGCTAGCTTTAAACTTTGCTTTACTCCGCTTTATTTTATATTTACTTATAAGCTACTTAGTTATCCTCTTTTATTAATATATTTAGCTACCTTTATAGCTATTATATATAATTTATCTAAATAAATTTATAACTTAGTTAATACCTAAGCTTTAATTTTATTTTTAATTTTATTTTTAGCTTTACTTATTTTATAATATTTATATTAAGCTTTTATATAATTATAATAATTAGCTAATTAAAAGCTTATATATTCTATTAGCTTTATATATAATTATATATTATAATATTATTTATTTTATTATTTTTAATATAAAATTTTATATTTAGCTAATTAAGCTATATATATAATATAAAAAAAGTTATATAGCTTTTTATAAATAATTTTAAATATTATAATATTATTATTTTATTAATATATAATTATATAATTATTATTATTATCTTTTTATTATAAAAGTTAAAAAAAGGGGAAAAGTTAAGAAAAAAAGTTAAAAATATACTTTTTTTAAAAATAATAAAAAAAAGAAAAAGAAAAAAAAATAGAAAAGAAAAAAATATACCCCCCCCCTCTCTAATTATTAATAAATAATAAAGCGGCCGCCCCGCTACTTTACCTTACTCCCCCCTCGGATTTTCTTTCCTCTACTTTACGCCGCGCTACCTTACTTTATACCGCCCCGTACCGCCCTATACCGCCCTATACCGCCTTACGCTACGCTATACCGCCCCGCTCCTTCCGCCCTATACCTTATAAACTTTCCTTTTCTCCGCACTCCCCTCCTTATTTTACTTTTTTTATATTATTTAAGATTACCTTTAGGTAATAAGCTTATTATATTATATTATTATTAGCTACCGCTATATTTTTATATAAGTATATAATAAGCTTTTTTTTATAGTTAGGAGGTTTTATTTTATTTTAGGGGATTTTTCTTACTTAATATATTATAAAAGCTTTAGATATTATAAAAGCCTTTAATATATAAACAAATAAGTAATATTAAATTAAATATAATTTAATCTTTTTTTAAAAATAATTTAATATTAATTAAAAGTTTATTAAAGCTTTTATTTAAAATATTATAATAAAATTACTAATAAAACTTACCTTACTCTTATTACCTTACCCCTTTATAATATATTTTACGTAATATACCTCTTTTCCTTATCTAACTTATATATAAATCTCCTTCCTTACTTATATAAATTATTATTATTTTTTAGCATTTCTTATAATAGCTTTAATTATAACTTTACTTTAGCTTATTTTTATATAATACTTATAGTAAGACCTTTATATATAATAATTTATATGCTTTTAAATACTTAGTTAGTTTAATATTTCTCTTATATAAGTAGATTTTATTTTTAATTTTTAATTAGTCTTTAAATTTTATCTCTACTAGGCAGGGAACGAGCCTTTAACTTGCGAGCAGTATCTTTACAAGCGGCCCTTATAAATGTTTATATAATATATAATATATAATATCTTTATATAATATTAATCTACTTCTAATGTTTGTTTTATATAAGTTATAGTTGCTTCCCAAGCTCGGTTACGAGAAGCTCGAGCTCGTTGCTTCTGCTATCCACGGACTTATACATATCGACGAATTGACGAATTGACGTAATTAAACTTCCGATTTGTTTGCTGACTCGAATTTTGCCTCTCACAGTTAAGCATAAATAACCTAGAAGCACAGCGAGGTAATTCACGGCGACGCTTAGTTTCGATTTCTCAACCGAATTCGCCTGTGTCATAGATTCAGAAAGGTTAACGGGTCACTGCTGGGTATACAATTATGTGCTTTATTGGGAGATACTGACCTCGCTCACCGCCGGTTGATTGTCTTCCCATAGCTTGGCGATTTTATCTAGGGCCGTGCCTTCCAAGGAAGTTCGTGCTCGATGACTATGCTCAACTACATTGATCATGACACCCAGTATCAGGAGAAGTTCGTCGTAAATGCCATTCTCGAGCGCGCCATAGCTGATAGCTTGTTTCACGGTTGCAAAACCTCGTTCAATCCGATCGGCTAGGAGAGAAAGGTCGGCAACGTCAAAAGCGGCCGCGCCGTCCTCCGTATTGGTGGTATTGATGGCCAGTTTGATGACCGCAGAGCCCAGGTCGTGACGCTCGGATGGCCACTTTGCCATGGCTCTTCGAAGGAAACTGAATATGCTTTTTGGAAGCTGGAATTCCGAAAACCCCGCTTTGTCCGACGCTATTGACACGCCCGCGCCTGATAACATCTCGAGCGCATATACCGTGAGAGCATAGTCAAGTACCTCTGATGTTTTCAACACCGATGCTACGGTAGTCAAGTCCCTGCCCAGATCATCCGCCACTTGCTGTAGCAACTGCCCCTCCGAACACCTTGATACTGTCTCAAGTAGACGCAGACTCAAAGTGCGTGGAGAAAGAATAATGGGCTTGTATCCATGCCAGATTGACGTATCCATCATAGTACGCTTCACTTCATATAAGGATGCCAACAAGGTCCGCGATAACTTGGCATGCTTTCGTGCGGTGAAGATGTCTATGTCGTCTTCCACTCGGAGAAGTTGGCCTAGAAATTTTCCAAGTCCCTGCCGAGTAAGTTCGCGAACCAAATGGGGTGCAGAATTCGACTTAAAAAAGATGATTAAGGCTGCCGCAAGCGCAAAGCCACAAATCACGTCATCCTCCTCACCCACACCTACTGCAATCTTATCGCGACAACCGTGGTCCCGGAATTGTTCAGCAAAGCTATCCAAGGCCAGTCGCTGTGCCAGTTCACAGAGAGCGGTTCTCCTGGTTGCTAATGTACCAGTGCCAGGCTTGCCAATCCTGATCAGGAGATCATCTATCTCGTCGGCATATCTGTTAAATGCCCCAGATCGTCGAAGCTCGTGTACACTTCGGATCGCAGGCTGAGGATGAGGGTCATCAAGTACATAATTATATGTGTCCTCGTCTCCGACTGGGCTTGATGGCGCATGTGTGTTGGGTAAGATGCTGTCGTCTATAGACCCTATAGCCAAGGGACTGGATCCCTCCAAAGCTTGCGACTTGCCAAACGAGCTTCCAGACTGGCTGTATGTTAACCTAATTTTCCTACCGTAGGGCGTACTTCGTCGATTTCCAGCCCCTGAACGCGATTCCGGGATAGCCTGGACCCGCTGTGTGAGGTTGGATTCCTCTTCCAGCTCTGAGGCCTCGAGATTTCCGTTCAAAACAGTATCTGTGGCTTCGTTGGTACTCAGACCGTCAGGTGTCGCCAGAGCATCGATCAATCGGCGACGTCGGGGTGTCGATAGTTTGCCATCGTCTTTCAATCCAGAACTTTCGACGAGAAGTTGGTTCGCTGCGAAAGCACGCCTGGTATCCATCTGATGTTTTCTTTCGCCTGATGAAGAGCAGGTGCCGAAATTGGGCGACGTAATGGCGACTGATTCCGATTCTCGTTTCAACAATCCACCAAGGCCGCAATTGGGTCGCTCGTCAAGCGTCGCCGATACAGATTGCTTCCTTTTCTTTCGAATGCCGTGTTCATTGGCGGAAATTTCCGTAGAGTGCCTCACTAAGCCCGGCGGGGTTTTGCTTGTGTCCGTGCCAGCGAACTCGAATGATCGGTACTTGTATATTTTGTTACTCTCAGCCAGCTTCGGAACGGTAAAGTGAGGGGTTGGGTTGGATTGTCGTGTTGCTGGAGGAGCAGGAGTCTTGCTGCGTGACAATGCTCCATATGTCATTAGCTTTTTAGAGCCTGCGCCCTTTGCAGGTCGCGAATCCATCTGGACCCGTGAGAGTGTATGCGCATAGGCATGAGGAGGTGACAGAAAGCGAGGTGATAGGGTGCTTATGTACGACACAGAGAGATGCTTGCCGCAAGCACCTGCCTACTAGCACCTACAGGTTAAAGGTGACACTTTCGCGCATCAAGCAGGGCTGGGGCAGGGGTTCCTATCACGGCCTTTGGGGTTTTGCAATGATCGCTTAATAAGAAAACTAAATACGGATTATATAACTACGCAATTATATAAGTAAACAGTTCTTACCTTATATTAAGTTTTTTATCTATTTAATTATATACTAGGGGCCTATTTTATACTTAAACCCTTTATAATATCTAAAGTAGTAAAAAAGTTTTTAAAAAATAATACTCTTTAACTATATAAGAAAAAGTATATTATTATAAAAGATTAGTTTATAACTAATTATATTTAGATAAAGGGTTTATAATAATAATATTTTAGTTTTACTAATAGCGCTTAGTTACCGTATAAAATATATAGTTAGTATTAGTTAAGTATCTTCCCTAAGCTAAATAATATTATAGCTTAAAAATATATTAAGTAAATAATAATATTAGCACTATAAATAAAGATTCTAAGTTAAGGAGAGAAGAGAGAAAGAAAAAGAAAACTTTTATAGGCGGAATCTTAGTAAAATATATAAGGGCATATACTAATAAAGATAGGAAAGGGTATAGTAAAATCCTATTAAGGAAGTAATTATATTTCTTAGTAATTTCTTTTAAAGTCTTTTAGGTAATTTTATAATAAGATTTCTAAAAGTTATATAAATATAATTAGAAATTTTTAGAAATTATTATAAGATATTTAGGGGAAATCTTTATAAATATTAGCGTATAATATTACTTTTTAAAAAAAATTTTAATATACTTATTAAAATTAATAATAGTTATTATATAATAAAATATTTAAAAAAATTATAATATTATTTTATTTATTATTCTTATTATTAGTTAGCTTTTATAATATATATATAAAAGTTAATAAAGATTATTATTATTAAAAGTATATTTTTTAATTCTTAATAATTATTTATATTTTATTTATTAAAAAGACTTTAAGTCTTACTTATATATAAAATATCCTTATATATATTCCCTTTTTTATAAAGGTCTTATACTTCTTAATATTTATAAAAAGCTAACTTTATTAATATAAAATAACTTAAGAGGTTTTAAGGTATATATAATATACGTACTTAAGGTTATAGTTTATATATAGCCCGCGCCTATCCCGCGCGCGGCGCTAACTAATTATATATACTTATATATACCCCGCGCCCGTTATACGCGCGGACTTAACTAAGTACCCCTTATATAACTTAGCTATTCGGGTATAGCCCGAATCCCTTATATACCCCGCTATTTTAGGAAAAAAGTATTTCTAGCTATAGTATATAGGTATAAGTTAAAATACCTTTTATATAGAAAATTTTTCTTCCTTTTTTTTTCTTTTTCTCCTTAAGCTAATTATATTATTTCTATCTTATTAAGTAAATTTTTTTCTAAGCCTTATATTTTATTATTCCGCTATTATATCCTTATAGTTTTTTTTCTTATTATTATTATTATTTAAGCTTTTTATAGCTATTTTTTTTTATTATTATTCTTTAAGCTTTTTACATTTATTAAGTTATTATTTTACTATTTTAATATATTATTTAATTAGCTATAATTATTATTTTATATAATAAGCAGATATATTATAAAAAGGGATTTAAATAATAAAAATATTATTATATTATAAAAGGTAAAATATTTATATATTTCTTATATCTAAGATTTTTATAATAGCTATAATATTAATTATTAATATAGTTATAAGGCGGCTTATAAAGTATATAAATAATAGCGAAGATAATATTTTTAAGAAAAATACCTTTTTATTATAAATATATACTTATAATAAGCTATTTATAACTTATAAATAATAGTTAGGGAAAGATAAGCTATTACCTTACTTACTTACTCTTATACTAAAAAAGTCTCTAGCTAGCGCGCCTAGCTTATACTAAAATTTCTTACTTACGTTAATTACTTATAAATTATATTAGCTATTATTTATATTATATTATAATTAGTAACTAACTTTAACGCCCTTTTTATATATAAGTAATAATAATCTTTTACGCTTATCCCCGCTATTAGTAATATAACTACTATACCCGCCTTATATATTTTAATTTATAGTATATTTTTAGTAGTAATATAATATTAATATTAATAATAATAATAATAAGGCGCCTTTACTATTAGCTTTAATTTTTTTACTTTATAATATAAAATATCTTTTTAATAATAAAAGAAATAATAGTAATAAATTTTTAAATAATAATAAAATAAGTAAGCTACTTAAATTATAAACCGCTAAGTAAATATTAATATATAGAAGTAAAAAAATAAGAAAAAAAATAATATCTCTTACTAAATAATTATAATATTAATTAATTTATATAATATATTAAGCTTACTTACTATTATATAATATACTACCTCTACTAAGTTATATATATTACTTAGCTTTTAATTACTTAGCGCTTATATATATTACTTATCCTCCTTTTTATTATATATTAATAAAGTAAGTTTACGCTAGCGCTTATACGTAGCGCGCGTAGCTTAAAAATAAGATAAGTAAGATTTTTATTATTAATATTATATTAAATATTCTCCTAGCTTTAAAATATACTCTCCCCTACTTAGAAATATATTTATTATAAGTTAATATTAGCGCTAAGCTATAGCTAGTATTATAATAATCTCTTAAGTTAATTAATTATAATAAAAAATTATAAGAAAAAGGTAAAGAAAGTAAATATTAGCTTAAAGCTAATATAAAAAAAGAGGAGGAGTAAGTAAATAAGAAATAAAAAAAAATTAAAAGGTAAAGGGGTAATATTATATTTATATAATAAGAAAGGAAAATTACTTAAGGGGGATAATTAATTATAAAAAGCGCTTAAATAAATATATAAATAAGTTTATTTTAAGCTATTATAAAAATATATATCCCTTTATATAAACTTAAAATAGTTTAATATTATATAATATTTAAAGCTATTAAGCGGCTTTTAAGTTAAAATAATATAATTTTTTTATTTTATAAAAATAAGTTAATAAAATATCTTATTTTATAAGCGCTAACTTTTAGCGTTTTTTATAATAAATTTTTTTTTAATTTTATACTTATTAAAAGATAAGTTATTATAAGAAAAATAAAAAAGGGGATTTAGCTAAAAGTTAGTAAGTAATTAAAATAGAAAAAGGTTATTAATAATACGCTTAATAAAGTTAATATAAAAAGTAAAGTAAATATTAAATAATATATTAAGAGTAATAATAAGTAGCGTTAATATAGCTATTACTTTATATTTACCCTTAAGGTAATTAAGCTTTTAAAATAGATAGTTAAACTATATATAAATAAAGTTAAGCTATATAAAGTTATTAATTTAGAACTATTTTATAAATTAGTAAGACTTATTTAAGGAGTCCTATTACCGCTACTAAGCTTAGGTAATAAAGGCTTATATTAGTTTAACGCTATTATAAAGGAAATAAGTAAACGCTATAGCTTAGCTTTTTAGGAAAAAAATAAGGGTAGCTACCTCCGCTAGCTAGTTAAGAAAAGTAATATTAAAGCTATAAAATAAGCGGTTAAAACTAATATTTATTATAAATAAATCCTAATTATTTAAGGTAAGTTAGTAAGTAAGTAAGTAATATAGCTAGTTAAATTATAAAAAAAAATTATATAATAAAAAATAGCTTATACTTTTTAGTTTATATATTTTATATTTTTATTAGTTTAGGGGTAATATATTATAAAAAATAGCTTATTAACTTTAATAAGATAGTAAAAAGTAAACTAAAAATAGCTTATCTAATTAAAACTATAATTAGAAATTAACTTATAAAGGAAGTTAAAACTATTACTAATATTAGATAAAGCGCTTAATATATTATTTAATATTTATAAATATTATAGCTTTAAGCTAAATATATTTCGATAAGTAATCTATAATAACTATTAAATAGGCGTTAGAGGATAAGGTATAAGGGGATAAGGGATAAGAGGATAAGAAAAGGGGACTTAGAGGAATTATTATTATTACTAGACTTACTATTAAACTAATATAAAAAGGGATTATAACTACTAATACCCTAACGTATAATACTATACGATCTAATCTAATCCTATAATCTAAGACCGATTAAGGGATTTTATAATAATAAGACTAAGATTTAGCGTATTACTATATAAGCTATAAAATTAATATAATAATATTATCTAATAATAATAGCTAAATATTTAAGGATTTTAGTAGATTACTAAATTAAGAAGCGAAGCGAGTTTTAATTAAGTTAAGTAGGAGCTACCTAAAGTAAATTTAGCTATAGCTACCTATTATTACTAAAAAAGCGGCCTTATAGTAAGTAAAATAGGAAAGATTATATAAGCGAGAATAAAGGGGGAAAGAAAATAAGAGAATATAAGAAAACCCTATAAATACGGATAGTTTTCCCTTTTTTTTTCTTTTTTTTATTATCGCCGAAAATAATTAAGATAAAAAAAACGTTAGGATAAGTAAGTAAAAAAGATTAAAGGCGTATAATCTTCTTAAATAAATTAACGCTAGAAATCTTTTAATTTAAAAAAATAGATATACTTAATTATTAGAATATATATATTACTAGCTGCTTGGGAATATAACACGCGTTAAATACGCGTAATACGCGTTATAAAGATTACTATTTCTATATAAATAAAGTAGGAGGTTAGGGATACGTATAAAGAGGAGTTAAACTTAAAATAATACTAATCTAAGACTAATATAATATTAATATAATATATAAAGTTAATATAGGAGGAGGATAGGGAGGTAGTTAGTAAAAGGAGGAACGTATATATAATATACTTACTTTTCTATATTTTTTAAAAAAAAGATAGGTTATAAGTAAAGTTATTATTTAATCTTTTATAACTTTATTAGCTAAAATATATTATATAGTAGATATAATATTCCTATATACTATATAATTTAGATAAGTTACCTAAACCCTATTATCGAAGTTAATATAGTATATATATTCTAGGTTTAATTTATTAGTATCTCTATTATAAGAAATTTATAATATAACTTTAGCTACCTATTTAGCTTAGGAAAGATACTTAACTAATACTAATTAGTAATAAAGCTAAGTTATATCGCGGACTTAATTACCTTTTATTACTTAAAACTTAGTTAACTAATATAAGCTAAAATACTAGCTTCGTTATTATTTAACCTTAGTTTAGATTAAAAATAGAAAAGTAATTTAGATAGTAAATATTTATTAAAATACTAACTCCTAGGAAATTATAATTACTATTTTAATAATATATAAATATATTTTAACTAATATCTAGTTAGTAACTTAATAATTTAGATATTCTAGTACTTAGTAATAACTTATTATAAGTTAATATTATCTATTTTTTCTTCTTTTTATTTTTAGTTTAGGATTTTTAAGAACTTACTTCGATTTTAACCCGAAATCCTATTAACCTTAAATTAATTTTAATAGTTACTCTATAACTATTATTTACTAAGTTTTTATAAATTTAGTATAAAAAGTTTTTTATAATTAAGTTAATTTAGTAATATATAAAAGATAAAAATAATAAAAGATAAAAATAATAAGAAAAGAAAAAGTAAAATCTTTAAAACTAAAGTCCCCTACTTTTACTCTTAATATAAATATCTAAGAGAGCGTAATACGCGATAATTATATAAGGCTAGCTAAGTAATATTACTATATTAGTAATATTAGTTAGATATCGACTTAAATACGAATAAAAATTAGATTATTATTAAACTTACTTCGGCACGCTAATCTTTATATAAAAGCGTATTATCGCTTATAAATATAGTAAAAGCTTATATAAAAGTAATAATAGCTAAGATAGTTTATTAAGTTAATATTAATTTATATAAAGTTAAGTTTTAATAAGCTATATATATATTATTATATTAAATATTTTTTTAGCGTATTAATAGTAAGCGGTTACTAGTTAAAATACCTATTCTTAATAAGCGTTAATAGCTAGCTTTTACTTACTTATACGGCTAATATAATTTTAGTATAAGGGTACCTTTTTAATATTACTATATTTAATATTATTATATTACGCTTAAGATAATAATATAAGTAGCGGCGGGGATATAAAAAAATTACGCTTAGCGAGTTATACTTAATAAAGTATAATAAGCGTTACCGCTAGCGTAGGCGATAATATTCGTAAGTATAAGCGAAAAGTAATTATAAATATTATAAAGGGAGCTTATAAGGGGCGCGTAAAGGAGATAGGAGTAGGATATATATAATATATATTCGAAGCTAAGTTTAGAGTATATTAGAAACTAAGTTAATCTTAACTTATAGCTAATATAAATTAAAGTTAGAATTAAGATATTTTTACGCCGCTAGCGAATTAAAGCTTTAAGAGTATTATTATTATTAATATTATTCTCGGACTTAGGACTTAAAATAATAATCTAATAACCGCGCGGAGCGGTAAATATATAAGGGGGCGGTTTTAATATATAATAAATCTTAAGTTAAAGTTAGTAAAAGCTTACTACGATATCGACTTAAGATTAACTTAAACTTACTTTCTAATATATAATAATAATAATAATAATAATAATAATAATAAAAGTAGAAAAAAAAGAAAAAGAATAAAAAGCTTAAGCGCGGGGTAATTTATAAGTAAAGTACTAAGTTACTAATTTACTCTACTAAATAAAGTATATACTTACCCCTCTTATAGGTAGTATATTAGTATATATTAACTTTTTTTATAAATATAAGAGGTATATACCTCCTAAATATAAATACCCCCCCCCTTTTTAAAAATTTTTTTTCCCTCCCCTTTTTATAATTATTTTAATCTTTCTTATCTATTTTTTATAGATAACTTAGCGAAAATTTACTAAATATTATATTCTTTATTTAATATACTATATTATATTTATTTTTCGTTTCTCTAATTTTTAGATTAGAAAGAGAATATTATTAGGGGATTATAATACCTCTAAGGTTAAGAATTACGCCGCCTTAGGGGTATTATAATATAAAGATTATAACGACCTAGCGGAACTACGAATATTATAGTATAGGAACGCTTAGTATTATAAGAAGGAGATAACCTTTACTAGCTATAGGGGTTTATTAGTTAATAAGGGAGATTCCCCTTTACGCGGCCGGTATTTATTAAGGGTTTTTAAAATAAAACGCCCCGGTAATATCCTTATAGCTAGCTTATATTATATTTAGGGGAGTTATTTATTAGTCCCTTAGTCTAAAAGTAACTAAGCTAAAAAACTAGCTTATAATAATAGCTAATAATATATAGCGTTAAGCTTTATATTAGCGATAATATATAGCGGTAAGTTTACTACCTAAACTTTATTTATTATTTATAAAATATAAATAATAGGGAGATATAATATATAGCTTAACGCGTACTATCTTAGAAAATTATACTAAAATTATTAAGAAATATATTAGATATTTATATAATATTAACCTAAGTTTATCTATAAATTAGTAAAGTAAGGGTATTTACTAATCTTAAACTATATAAGTTTTTAAAAATAGAAAAATAATTTAATTTATAATAGCTATTAAAAGAACCTAATTATACTTAGATTACTTACTTAATAAATATATATTCCTAACTATAAAAAGAAAAGCTACTAATATTAGAATATATATATTACTAGCTATTTAGGAATATAATATATATTAAATATATATAATACGTATTATAAAGATTACTATCTTTATATAAATAAAGTAGGAGGTTAGGGATACGTATAAAAAGGAGTCGAACTTAAGATAATATTAATCTAAGACTAATATAATATTAATATAATATACGAAGTTAATATAGGAGGAGGATAGGGAGGTAGTTAGTAAGAGGAGGAACGTATATATAATATATTTATTTTTCTATACTTTTTAAGAGAGAGATAGGTTATAAATAAAGTTATTATTTAATCTTTTATAACTCTATTAGCTAAAATATATCGTACGGTAAACGTAATATTCCTATATATTATATAATTTAGATAAGTTACCCGAACCCTATTATCTAAATTAATATAGTATATATATTTTAGGTTTAATCTATTAGTATTTTTACTACGAGAAGTTTATAATATAACTTTAGCTACCTATTTAGCTTAGGAAGGATACCTAACTAATATTAATAAAAGAAAACTTAGTTTTGCTAAATATTTAGTAATTATAAATATTATAAGTAGAGGTAAGTTATTAGAGTATACTTAAAAAGTGCCCTAATATAGAAAATTAGAAAATAATATTAAATATAAATATAAGTTTATTATAAGGTTTACTTAATTTATTAGAAAATTTACTATATTATTTAATTTATCTTTTTCCCTTAATAAATTAGATTAATCTAATAATTATATATCTCGTACTAATATAAGGGAGTATTATTAAACCTAAGTATAGGTATTATATTATAATAGCGTTAACTTTACTATTAGGGCTTAAGCTATTTACTAGATACCTAAAAGATATCTTAGCTAAAAGGTACCTCGATTAGTATAATATTAATATAGTATTATTAAGTATCTAAGGAGAGATATATAATATTATTATTAGGGAGATCTTCTCTTTAGGTCTTTATAGTAAGGCTACCGATTAATATAATAAGTTAAATAACGAAGATTATATTTAATCTAAGTTAGTAACTTTATTTATAAATAAGTTTAAGAAGGTAAACTTAATCGTAAAAAGTATTTTTATTATAAAAGCGTATAAGTTTAGTTATAAGAAAGGAAAATTACTAGCTAATTATATAAAATAAGCGGAGGCTTTTTATAGCTAAGTAAAATTAAAAACTTAATAGATTTTACTTACTAACTTTTTAAATTAGATAACTAAAAACGCTAAAAAAGATAAATAATATAAGCGAGCTATTATTAAGCGCTTTTATATTAATAATAAGTAGAAATTATTAATAATAATAATAAGCTTAATATAATCTAATATTTAACTTATTATATATAACTTATATAATATAATATCTAAAAAGATTAAGAAAGATATTAATAAAGTATTAGCTATAGAGATAAATTTATAAAAAGTAATAGCTAAGTAATAGAAGATAATAACTAAAATAGCTAAATTAATAAAATAATCTAATATTATAATAGCGAGTAAGTTAAGTAAGTGCTTATAAAACTTAGGAGGCTATCTTATTAGTAGATATTTAAGTATATAAGGTATACTTAAATAAACTAATATTTAAGTATAAAATTAAGGATATCTATTATAGAATTTTTTAAATATATTATAATAATAACCCTAAGCCCTTAGATTATTAAATATAAGACTTAGATATTAACCTCTTAACTTAGATTTATAATAATATTTTAAATATAGTAAATAAAGCTATATAAGCTATAATTATCTATCTATAGCTTTATTTAATAAAGAAGTATTCTAATAGCGGAAAGCTTATTAGGAAACTTACGCGGAGGAGATAAAAAAATAAAAACGCTAGTAACTATATTAAGGTATTAGCTCTAAACTATTAGTAAAGAATTTAATAGTTATTAGTTTAGATATAAATATTTAACTATTAATAGGATATATAATTAGAATATTATTAATACTACTTATAATAAAAAGTTTAGATAGAAAAGCTTTAGATTTTATTACGCTTAATATTAATTTTATATAGAGATAAACTTATACCGCTTAGAGACTTAATATTTAAACCTCTTATTAGAAAGAAAAAATAATTCTAATTTCTTAACTTACGTAAGGCCGCGTAACTAAACCGCGCCCTAAAGTAGAATTTAACTTAAATAACTTAGATAAATTATAATAAGATAAATTAGAGTAAGAGATTTATCGCCGATTAGTTATATTAAGCACGGAGCTTAATAGTAATACTAGGGAAAGCCCGGCTCTAGAAAATATACTAACTTTAACTATTCCTAAGCTTATCCTAAGACTAATTATACGATTATTACCTCTAAAAGTAAAAGTTTAGACTTACCCTTAAAAGCCTAAGCTAGCTAAAAAATAATATAAGTTAGAGAAAATCTAAGCTATAGAAGAATATAATATTCCGCTATTTAAACTAGGAGATAGGTTAAAAAATACCCTAGTAATATTATTAGATAGGCGTTAAAAAATAAAGTATAAGGGGATAAGGGATAAGAGGATAAGAAAAGGGGACTTAGAGGAATTATTATTATTATTAAACTTACTATTAGAATATATATATTACTAGCTACTTAGGAATATAACACGCGCGTAACACGCGTCGCAGAGATTACTATCTCTATATAAATAAAGTAGGAGGTTAGAGGCATATATAAAGAGGAGTTAAACTCGAGATAATACCGATCTGAGACTAATATAATATTAATATAATATACGTTATTAATATAATAGGAATCGAGGGTAGGAGGGAGTATAGCCGGACGGGTATATAATATATTAATCTTTTTATTAGACTTATATAAGAATAACTAAAATCTATACAGGTATAGAATAAGATCTATATATACCTAGGATAGGGGGAAAAGGGGTATATTATATAGAATATATTAGAGGGACTTAGGTAATAAGAAGTAAGGTAAGTTTCGATTATATTTTTATTATAGTATTTTAGATAAGAGCTTTAATAAACTCCTAGTTAATATCGGATTAGTTTTAGGAAGAGATTAGATTATACTCGATCTAATATTAAGTATAGAATAAGAGAGTATACGTAAGGATATTTTATATATAAGTAAATATAGAATTCCCTTCGTTTTTAGAGAAGATATAAACGAATATTATAAATTAGAAGAATTATACCTTTAGTACTAGTAATCGCTATTAACTCCTATATACGTATTATAAAAGCTAACTAATACTAATTAATAGTTAAAATTTAATTAACTATAAATTAGTAAGGATAGAATAATTAACCTTAATAGTAAACTCTTATAAAAGTAACTATATAGAGGTAAGCTATAATTAATTAAAAAGTTAATAAAAGGCTACGTAAAACCCCTTTTAGAACTTTTAAAAAAGCTAACCTAAATATTTTACGATATCTATCTAAAGCTAGTTTAAAAATTTACTTATAATTATAAGCACCCCTCCTAAAAATAGAATAGAACTCCTTAAATATTATAATTAGCTAACCTAGGAAATATTTAGATATACTAAGATCCCGAAATAATATTAGAATTAGTTTAACTTAGATTACTAGGACGATAATATACTAAGAGACTACGAGAATATAGAGATAATTAAACTAGCGATAGCGAGATTTATCTTATTTATCGAAAGTAATAAGTAACTCTCTAATCTCGCTTTATTTAACCTCTTCTAATAATATTTTAATAGCTAGAAAATAAAGATATAGGAAATAAGATAAGTATTTATAAGAAACCTTACCTAAAGCTTTCTTATAAAATAAGGAATTTATATCGGCAAATTTAAAAAACCCGCCCTAAAGGAACTTAAAAAACTTCTAAATATAAATAAACCTCCTATATAGCCGGCCTAGGTATATAGTAAAACCTCTTTTAAACTAAGACTTATAATCTTTATTAGATTAATATTAGAAATTAAGATAGAAAACTAAACTATTACCGTATTTACCTTATAATAGCAAATAGCACCCTAACTAGGGCCTAGCTTAGATATTAAGAATATTTAAATTTAAATTATCCCTAACCCTTAAGTATTATAATTAGATATATTATCTTAAAACTTACTAGTTTAATTTACCTAGTAACCGATAATATACTAATTCTAAGACCCTTAAGCTACCGCTCGAAAAATATAGTCCTTATTAGATATACCTATTAAAAAACTATTAGTAAGTATAGCTAAACTTAATATTAATAGCTAAAATCCTTATTTAGATATTAATATAGAACTTTATTAATATTAACAAGGACTCTTATCGAAAATACTTTAATTTTAAGATAAACTTATACTAAACGCTTTTACTTTCTTTATACTACCCCTAATTAAATTTCCTAATATATATATTAATTTAGAAATAATTACTCGATTTACTAAAATTTAGGATAAGAATACTATATACTTAGGCGAACTTTATAACCTCTTAGATAATAAAGTCCGTATTTTTATAAATATTTACTTTATATTAAAGATTTACCTATCTTATTTTTATACGATTTTTCTACGTATTTTTTTAAGCTAAGTAAGATAGTATTATCTTAATTATATTAACTAATTTTTTACCTTCTACGATATATATCTTTAAATATAGAAATATTTTAATATAAACGTTAACTATTTTTATTATTATACGGATTAGATATTTATTACTTACTAGATAGTTTAGACTTTATACCCTAAAAGTAAACTATATAAAGTCCTATAAAAACTTTTTAATAAATTAGATCTCTATTAATATACTTTTAGTTCTAATTATATTAGTAACGCCTTTTTACGGATAACCCTTATTAACGCTTACTAAGGCGTCCCTAAATTAGAATTTATACTTTTTAGACCCGTAAAAGATATAGAGACGCTTATATCTAACCTCCGTTCCTCTTTAGAAATAGCCCTAACTTATTAATCTAGTAGCTTATAGTATATTTAAAGCTCTTACTTACTATTACCTCCTCTTAACGCTCTAAGCCCCGATATTTTCTACCTTAATCGCTAATATTAGAATACCTTCGACTAGCCTTTAAACCGATATCGTAATAACGGCGGAAGTAACTTTACTTATAACTTAAAAGCCGATATTTTATAAAACTATAAGTATTTTATTTATAGTAAGACTAAATATTAGTCCTCTAAATATATAGAGAAGGAACGTAAAGTATTTAAACGTATATCTCTAGCTTATTATACTTTTACTAATATAAAGGTTAACTTTAACGCTTATTTTATAGAATTCGAAAAAATAGAAAGAGTATTAAAGGAGGATAGCGATAACGGATAGGCACTCCTATCTTATAAATTTACTAAAGCTTTATACTATACTTTATTATTTATATAATTAACTTAAATATTTTATATACCTTAAATTACGGAACTAATAAAAAACTTATTATTAATATTACCTTAAGTAGCTAAAATATTATATTAGTTAGTATATATATATTTCCTAATAGGAGATAACTTTTATAAGCCCGTACTTATTATAGCTCCCGCTACTTATTTTACCTTAATAAACCGCTATTCCTAAATAATATTCTAAGGTATTTTAATCGATACCGGTATAGTATCTATATCGATATTAAGTTAATCTTAGTTTAAAGTATTATAGCTTCTTATACTTTTACTATCATTAAATAAGTTTACCGCTAGCTAAGTATTTATTAAATTCGGTAAAAGTTAAACTATTACTTTTATTAGCTTTATTTAAGTTACGACCCTAGTAGGTAAGATTATATTTTATATCTTACTTACTTAAACCCTATTCCTCTTATATTTAGTAAATATAAATTAACTAGGGATATTCTTCCGTAATACTTTAAATTACCTTATCTACGGTATAACTAAGATCCTTATTATATATAAATAAGGTTATCTTTAGTTTTTCCTTTTACTTTTAGAAGAAGTAATATCGTATCTTACTAAGTAGGAGATATATTAAATTTATAGATAATTTAAGCACCTTAGTATATCTCGTTTATACTAATTACTTACTTAGGCTAGATATAATACTAATATCTAAGCTATTAAGGCTATTTTTAAAGTTTATTATTAATACTAATTAAATAGCCCCGCGCCCTAATAATTTAAATTTAAGCTAAAAGATAATTACGATTTTAATTTTAAGGTTATCGTAGATATTCTATATATTAACTAATAAGCTATCCTATACGCTATTAACTAAGCTATAGCTTTTTAAGCTACCCGGTTTCTCTTATCTTTCTCCGCGAAAAATATTTAGAATACCTTTTATATAATTTAAATTAATACTTACCTTAGACCCCCTAATATTATTTATTATAATATTAGAAAGAATTTTAACTTTTAGGAGTTTTATTCCGAGGCCGCTACTTTAAATATTATATATACTTAGGTTCTTATCGAAGTATATTAGTATTAGGCAGGCGTTAGAGGACAAGGCATAAGGGGACAAGGGATAGGAGGATAAGAAAAGGGAACTTAGAGGAATTATTATTATTATTAGATTTGCTATTAGACTAATATAAAAGGGATCACGACTACTAATACCCTAACATATAACCCTATATAATCTAATCTAATCCTATAATTTAAGACCGATCGAGGGATTTTATAGTAATAAGACTAGGATTTAGCGCGTTACTATATAAGCTATAGAATTAATATAACGGTATCGTTTAGTAACGATAGCTAAGTATTTAAGGATTTCGGCAGATTACTAAATTAAGAAGCGAAGCGAGTTCTAATTAGGTTAAGCGGGAGCTACTTAGAGTAGGTCTAGCTATAGCTGCTTATTATTGCCGGAAGGCCCTATAGTAAGTAAGGCAGGAAGGACTATATAAGCGAGAATAAGGGGGGAAAGAGGACGAGAGAATATAAGAAGACCCCGCAGGTGCGGATAGTTTTCCCTTTTTTTTCCCTTCTTTATTATCGCCGAAGGTAGTTAAGATAAGAAAAACGTTAGGACGAGTAAATAAAAAAGATTAGGGGCGTATAATCTTCTTAGATAGATTAACGCTAGAAGTCTTTTAATTCGAAGAAACGGATATACCTAATAAAAGAAAACTCAGTTCTACTAGATATTTAGTAATTATAAGTATTATAAGTAGAGGTAAGTTATTAGAGTATACCTAAGGAGTGCCTTAAGGTAAAAGATTAGAAACTAAAATTAGATATAGATATAGGTTTATTATAAGGTTTACCTAGTTTATTAGAAAGTTTACTATATTATTTACTTTATCCCCTTCCCCTAATAAGTTAGACCGGTCTAATAATTATATACTTAGTACTAATATAAAAGAGTATTATTAAACTAAAAGGTAAGCGTTATATTATAATAGCGTTAACTTTACTATTAAGGCTTAAGCTATTTATTAGATACCCGAAAAATATCTTAGCTAAAAGGTACCTTAATTAGTATAATACTAATATAATATTATTAAGTATCTAAGGAGAGATATATAATATTATTATTAGAGAGATCTTCTCTTTAAGTTTTCGTAGTAAGGCTACCGATTAGTATAATAAGTTAAATAACGAAAATTATATTTAGTCTAAGTTAGTAACTTTATTTATAAATAAGTTTAAGGAGGTAGACCTAATCGTAGAAAGTACCTTTATTATAAAAGCGTATAAGTTCGGTCGTAAAAAGGGAGAATTATTAGCTAATTATATAAAATAAGCGGAGGTTCTTTATACCCGAGTAAAATTAGAAACTTAATAGATTTTACTTACTAACTTTTTAAATCGGATAACTAAAAACGCCGAGAAAAATAAATAATATAAGCGAGCTATTATTAAGCGTTTTTACGTTAATAGTAAGTAGAAGTTATTAATAGTAACGGTAAGCTTAATATAATCTAATATTCGACTTACTATATATAACTTACGTAATATAATATCTAAAAAGATTAAGAGAGATATTAATAGAATATTAGTTATAAAAATAAATCCGTAAAAAGTAATAGCTAAGTAGTAAAAAACGATAATTAAGATAGCTAAATTAATAGAATAATCTAATACTATAATAGTAAGTAAGTTAAGTAAGTGCTTATAGAACTTAGGAGGCTATCTTACTAGCGGATATTCGAGTATATAAGGTATGCTTAGATAGACTAATACCTAAGTATAAAATTAAGGATATCCGTTATAGAATTCTTCGAATACGTTATAATAGTAACCCTAAGCCCTTAGACTACTAGGCATAAGACCTAGATATTAACCTCTTAACTTAGATTTATAATAGTATTTTAAATATAGCGAATAAGGCTATATAAGCTATAATTATCTATTTATAGCTTTATTTAATAAAGAAGCGTTTTAGTAGTAGAAAGCTTATTAGGAAACTTACGCGGAGGAGATAAAGGAATAAAAACGCTAGTAACTACGTTAAGGTACTAGCCCTAAACTATTAGTAAAAAATTTAATAATTATTAGTTTAGATATAAATATTTAACTATTAATAAGATATATAATTAAGATATTACTAATACTACCTATAATAAAAAGTTTAGATAGAAAAGCTTTAGATTTTACTATATTTAATATTAATTCTATATAAGGATAAACTTATACCGCTTAGAAACTTAATATTTAAACCTCTTATTAGAAAGAAAAGATAGTACCGACTTCTTAACCTACGCGAGGCCGCGTAACTAAACCGCGCCCTAAAGTAGAATTTAACTTAGACGATTTAGATAAATTATAATAGGATAAATTAGAGTAGGAAATTCGTCGCCGATCGGTTATATTAAGTACGGAACTTAATAATAACGCTAGGGAAGGCCTAGCTTTAAGAGATATACCGACTCTAACTATTCCTAGGCCTATCCTAAGACTAACTACTTAGTTACTACCCCTAAAAGTAGAAATTTAAACTTACCCTTAAGAGCCTAAGCTAGCTAAAAAACGATATAAGTTAGAGAAAATCTAAGCTATAGAAGAATATAATATTCCGCTATTTAAACTAGGAGATAGGTTAAAAAATACCCCGGTAATATTAAGTATCCTTTAATTATTTTAAGTTATATTATCGATTCGTACGTAACTTAATAAACTAATATAATATCGGAAGAAGATTAAGTCCCCGAAAAGTAAGGAGGTTATTACGAATCTTATCTAACTATTCGAATTATAAGACCTACTAGCGGATATTCTATCCTATAATATACTTAATTAAGTAGTTTAGAAAGATATTATAGCGCTAGCTAAAGCTATCCTATTAATATTAAGGTATATCGAAAGCTATATTAAAAGTTATCGGTATATTATTATTATATTAGATAGAGGCTTTATAGTCGATTTAGTTAATAAGGCCTTTATAGCTAATAACGCCCTCCCCGTAATTTAGTTACCCTAACTAGGTATAGTTAGAATAGCGAATAACGAACTTACGATTATTAAGAGAGTTACTTACTTTCGGGTAATTATAGTAGGAATCTTAGCTAATATAAAAGTATACGTGCTAAGAAACTATAACGATTAGGATATTCTATTAGGCCGCGTATAGCTAAGATACGTTAAAGCTATAAAATACTATATAAAGAAATAGCTAAAAATTACTAGCCTAAAAGGTATTACTTAAATTATTCCGATTTTCCTAGCACCTAATTTATTTAAGCTAGATAGGAAGACGCCGTAAGCCCCTAAATATCTAAAAGCGGTCGCTAACGATAAAGATAAGATTATATTCGTCGAAGATAATAGGCCTATTTTAGAAAAGGTTAAGGATATTTTATCCGCTATTACTAAATAACTAGCCTTTTAGGTAAAGTAAGACTCTCTAAAAAACTAAAAGCTACCTCCCGTAAGGGCTAAACGGCGGGGTAGCTAAAGATAATATAGAAAAAAATAGATAAAGTATTATAGCTTTAGATTTAGCGAAAGCTAGTAATATCTATTAGTAAGTAGGTAAAAGTAATATTACCTAAGTCTATATAGAAGAAAATATATAAGGTAATAGGTCTTAAATAGGCGGTAGAGAAACCGGAGTTAACGAATAGATAATTACTTAAGTATTTAAGATAGCTTAGAGGAGTAGAAGAATTACTAAAAATAGAATTAGCTAACCCGAAAAAAAATAAGGTAGCTAGGAATAAGAGTAATATAGAAAAGGTAGTTTATAACTATAATAAGCTAAATATAATAGACCTTCTAAAATATCCCCGATATTAGATAGATTAGGAGAAAATAAGTAACGAGGATAATATTAATTATATATTATATCTCGGATAGGTAAGTATTATAATAATAAATATTTTAAGACTTATATCTTATAAAGGTACTACCTTAGATTTAGTTATTCGTCCTCTATTAGATACCTTAATTAGGGAAATCGACGCGTAGTTTAAATAAAGCCTTATTACGCTAGGAGATTACGTTTAGATAGAAGAATAAAGAGAGAGGGTTATAAGATTATATTTTACTTATAAGGATTACTTTATTTCTACTTTTAAGGAGATTCGGCCTATATAACTAATTACCTATTAAATTAAATTAAAGGAAGGAGTAACGCTAGCTATATTTAAATAAATAAGGTATAGTAAGCCTAAACGGATCTTTACGAGTAAGGTATTCCTAACGATAAAAGAAGTAAATATTATTTAACTTATTAGCGATAATATAGAATAGGTAGCTAGAACTTTATTCGTTAAGAAGCACCTACTAAACCCGGCGGCCTAAAGAATAGTTTACGATTACCGCGATATTAATAGGAATATAGTAAAACTAAGATATCCGTATTATAACCTAGAAGTCGATTTAGACTAAGTATATATTAGATAACTAATAGTTTTCTCTTAGCTAGATACGTTTAATAGGTTCTAATTAATCTTAATATAGCCGGAGGATATATATAAAATAGGCTTTACCGCCCCTAATAATATATAGGAATATATTAATATACCGTAAGGACTAATAAGCGCCCCTTTTACGTATATAAGGTACGGGGATATCGCGTTTAGTAGATTAGTATTAGCGGATAAGGTTAAATATTAAATATTATTAAGTTTTACTATAAAGTACTTAACGTTAATATTCGTTTATATCGACGATTATAACCTTAGTAGCGAAACTTTTAATAGATATTTCAATTTCTTTCGATATTAATATTTCCTTAGAGTAATATAAGCGCTAATTAATCTCGCGGGTAAGAAAACGAAGCTATTTAATAGCACGGCTAAATTAGTTAGGTTCGAATTAGAAGTAGGGCGATTTCGTCTAGGAACTAAATATCAGCAGAGATTTACGTAGTTAGGAGACTATTTCTAAAAATAACCCCCTTAATCTTAGGAAGAAGTTTAAATAATACTATAGCTAACCCCGTTCCTTTATTATTTTATACTAAGGAGAGTAAATAGGGCTAGACTTATTAAGGAAGCGTTCTTTAAAAAGGTAAATAAGGTAACTCTATTAGGATACTAATCTATATAACTAGAGGTATAACGTTAGGATAAACCTATTTAGACGCCGGAGGCGGTAGAAGCTTTATAATTCTTATACTAAGCTATCTAGAATAACGTAATATTCGGAGTAAAGATAAATATATAATTTTACCTAATAATAGATATATCTAATACTAAGACTAAGGCCGTTCTCTATTAACTCGATAACTATCCCGATAAAATATTTATTAGAGACTCTAATTTCTAAGATATAAAAATTATTATATAGATATTATTTTAGCTAAGTAATTTAAAATAGCGATATTCTATACCTAAAAAAGAAATATTAGCTATTATTTACGCGATTAAGGAATACTAGTAAATAGTAAATATATCCCTATATCCCCTTAAGATTTATACGGATTATAAAAGTATTATTAACTTAATAACGAATATAGCGGAAACGTATAGTAAAATTATAAGGTAGATTAATATTTTTTAAGAACGGGATATTAAATATATCTACCGCCCGAATATAACGAAGATTATTAGAATCGCGGATAGTATATCTAGATTATATAACGCTTTAAAAAGTAACGCTCTAAATATAAAGGGCTATATTATACTAGCGTTAGATATTATTAAGGCTACTTAACTCCTGTTAGGTAAACCGCTAGTAAGTAAAGAGGTATCTTACCTCTAGGCGGCTATATCCCCTTAGCTAGGAAACCTATAATATACGGAAATTATGCTTTTTCTTATTAATAGAATATAAGTATTACTAAATAATAGACGTTACTATATCTAGAGGATAGCTATTAGATATTAAGTTTAGAATAAGATCCTATATTATATTAAATCGAATAAATAGTAAGCTAAGTATTATCTATAGTCGAATATTTAGTTAAAGTTATAAAGTATTTATAATATATTAGGCTATTTCTCTAAAAAAAAGACTCTAGCGAATTTAAGAGGAATCTTATAATAGCTAACTTATCGATTAGATATTACCTATTATTATATATCTTATATAATTTACTAGTAAACTATACTATATTTACCTAAGTTAAAATATAGATAGATTATAATATATAAGCTATAAAAAATAGTAGTCGTTAACTTCCTAGGACCTATTACGCCTATTAGTGCTTATAGATATTAATATATTCTAATAGCTATAGATTATATAACGCGTTTCCTATTAACTTAAGTATACGAAAATACGACTAGCTTAGAGGTAGTAGATATATAGTAATATTACTAAAATTTAGTATTTAGCTAGCCTAAAGCTATTTACTCGGATAACGGACGCTATTTCGCTAATACTATTATAGAAGATATAGCTAAGCGATATAGGGTTAAATAGAAGTTTAGCCTAGTCTTATACTCTTAGAGTACTAAACTAGCGGAGAGGTACGTCCGACTAGTAAAAAACTAATTACGAAAATAGAGTCTTAAGCGGTCTAGTATCTCCTTAGAAGCGTAGAATAAAGCGTTACCTTAGATTACTAATATGCTAAATTCTCGAAAAGTTAAGACTTTAAGGGTAACTCTAGCAAAAGCTATATTAAGATTTAACCCCGTAATTATATATTAGAATAAAGAGATACTTAGAGCTAAATAATCTAATTTCGACTATTTTAACCGGGATAACTAGATAGTCCGCGATTTAATATTAGCTATAGTAGAAGAAAAGGATATAATCTAGGATATTTTAGCTAATTTTAATATAACTAAATATAATATTAAACTATAACGTGCTTTACGAGTTAGTAACTTTATATAGGAAAGGTAAGATAAGGTAAATATATCGTATAGGAAGTTCGTAACTATATAGGATAACCTATTTATTATTATTAAAGTTATCTTATCTATTATATATCTAATCCGCAGCGTTATTAGACGCTAAGTTTTGCGAAAGCTTTACGTAGACGATCTTAAACTATTTATATTACGTAAGGTATATTTAATACCCCTACGGCGGGTAATATAGAATATAGCTACCTAATAGGGCTATAAGCTAGGTAAAGGAATAGATAAGCTTTAGGGTAAAGACCCTTACGCTTATAGGAACTCGCTATTATAAGAAGTTAGAGGTAAGGAAACGCGTGGGGTTAAGTGGGAATAGACTAAGAATAATAACTTGCTACGGTAAATATTAAGTTATTACGGTGGATTATTAATAGCTATTAGCTAGCTAAGGGGCTAAGGATCGCTAACGGTTGTTTATATTTATTTTACTCTTTTATTTTCTATTTTTTTTGCACTATACCTCGCATACCTTTAACCTCGCATACCTTCGCAGGTATCGTGCACTCGATTATATCTTTATATACCCTATTTTCTTTTAGCTATTCTCTTAACTTATCTCTTCTTCTTACCTATATATACTTTTTCTAACTTATCGGATATTAGTTTATATATAACCTCTTCTTCTTACCTATATATACCTTTTCTAACTTATCGGTATATACGATTTTATATTACTTTTCTCTCTCTTTATCTTACTAAGCGTTAACGCTATTATTTTCTTATCGTGCGCTCCTTTTCCTTATTTCTTTTTATTATATACTACGATCTATTATCGCGTATTTTCTTCTCCTTATCGTATACTTATTTCTATTATCGTGCACTTATTTTTACTCGTAT
Organism: Ophiocordyceps camponoti-saundersi (nom. inval.); assembly: GCA_003339415.1. Lineage (NCBI taxonomy): Eukaryota > Fungi > Ascomycota > Sordariomycetes > Hypocreales > Ophiocordycipitaceae > Ophiocordyceps > Ophiocordyceps camponoti-saundersi. The sequence goes on along the minus strand of PDHQ01000207.1, from coordinate 35,902 downwards.
TCTCTTCTCCTTATCGTATACTCGTTTCTCTTATTATATACTTATTTTTCTTATCGTATATTACTATTTTCCGTCTTTATATATATTATACCCTTATATACTATCTATCTCCTATTTCTTATAGTTATCCTTATATAAGTATATAAGATTATAGATTACCTAACGGAAGAAAAAATTAACCCTAAGAAAAACCTTACTATTTATAAATAATATAAAACTATATAATAAAAGTTTAAACGATACTAAGAGATATTTTATAAGTAAATAAGGGAAAATTAGAAATTTAAGGTTTTTAAAAACTTAAAAATCTCCCCTATTATAGGCACTCTATATAGCTATATCTTAGCTAAATAAGTAGCTAAAGGAGACTAGGTAGCTTAGTACCTCGCTAAGGTTATATAAGATAAATTAGCACTCTTAATAGTTATAGTAAATATTTAAAAGTTCTAGGTCCCGGAATAGGATATTATAATAAATATATTACCGAAAAATTAGCCTATAAAGCTAGATAAGCTTTAGAGGTTATATAAGACGGTATATAATTTCGCTAATACTAAAATTAAAAAAGGTAAAGATAGTAAATTTCCTCTAATAATAGAGATTATTATAGTAATAAAAGATATATAAAAACGGATCCTATTTACTATTAGCGAATCTTTCTTTAAAATAGCTTAGTATCTATACGATTATATAATCGTTAATATTAAGTAACTAATTTAAGATAAGCCTAAGGGCTAAGAAGATATAAATATACTAAGAGCCGCCTTATCTAAACTAGCACTTAAAGGAAACGGCTATAATTAGTAATAGGTAGTTACTATACCTAGCTTTAAGGCGGGAGCCTAGAACGCTAAAAAGGTATCTAAGTTTAAGGTTAATTAGAATATATAACGCGTAATCGAAAAGAAAGCTACCTAGCTTATACTACTAATTTCTATTATAGAACCGATAATTAAACTAATAAATAAATAAGAAGAAGATAAATCGGATAGTTATATTTTAGTCTCCGTAAATAGAATTAGTAATAAGGATAAACGGCGTTTATTAATAGATAATATACTTACGAAAACGCTAATAAAAACGCTAATAAAATTAACTCTAGCTAAGCTAATAACCCCAAGTTTAAGTTCTACTAAGGCGATATCTATTCCGATAAACTAACTAATTCCCTCTTAAATGACCCTATTAGGAAGCTAACCGATTCCCTCTTAAATAAGCCTGTTAGGGCTATTATAGAAATCCGTTAGATAGGGATAGATAAAAACTACCCCTGCTAGTTCTACTACCTAAGTTACGACCCCTGCTAGTTTTATTACTTAGGTTCTAACTTAGGTTCTAATAAAGAAAGTTATTACGACCCTAGCCTCTAGTTCTAATACTTAGGTCCTAATAATAGTTACCTCTAAAGCTGCTACCTTTACCGTAATAGCTTTAGGAAAGATAGTTACTCTATAAATATCTATTCTTATAAAAATAGCTATTCTATAAACCTTTATATTAGTAGCGATAATCCCGCCTAAGCCTAAGTAGCCCTAAGCCGCTTAGATTATTTATATAATAACTATAAACTCGAACGTTTATAAGAGAAAGACGTAAACTATATTAATAACTAAGTAGCGAGCTAAGATAAAAGCACTAGCGAATATAATAAGCGCTAAGATAGAAACGCTTATAACTATTATAAATAAGTAGAAAGTTAGATAACTAACCGAGTAATAAATTATAATAAACGAATAGAGAGATTAATAAATAACCGAGATAAGAGAAATTATCCGCCACGAATATACGGAATTTTAATTAGCGATAAAAATAAAGCGAGGTATTAGATAGATAATATCTATAAAGGAGAATAAAAGGATAATCCTTATAATTCGTAACGAATTAATAAGGATATTTAATTAGATATTAATTTAATTAAAGAGACCCTTAATAGATACGACTAATACTACCTAGTTATAAGGGGCTATTAAGGAAATATTACGGGATATTTTCTAATCGATATTAATCTAGGAGGTTATTAAAGAAATAATATACGATACTTTTTAATCTACGTTAATTCGAGATACTATCTAAACCCCTCTAAGTATAGTTATTAAGTTAATATTACGCTAGGTAATAGAAGCGTTCTTCGAAAAGTTCGATAAATAAATAATATTAGACCTATCTATATAATATTCTAACTAGATACCTAAGTTAAAGAGGCCTATTATCGCTACTTAGGACCCTTCTATATAATATTCTAGCTAGATAACTAAATTAAAGAGGCCTATTACCGCTGCCTAGTCGGGCGATAAAGTAGTTAAAAAGGTAAAGCTATCGGACTAATCGGACTAAGGACGAGAAGAAAGGTCTCCTACTAAGTTAAGTAGGTTAACGGAAATTAGGGGCATACCGCCCTAATCTAGGCTATTCCGATTTAGGCTATTTAAGGAGGGTTATAATAGAGAGGTTTAGATAGAAAAGGTGGTCGTAGGCGACTATAATAAAGATACCCCCTACTTTATTAGGTAGGCGTTAGAGGATAAGGTATAAGGGGATAAGGGATAGGAGGATAAGAAAAGGGAACTTAGAGGAATTATTATTATTATTAGATTTGCTATTAGACTAATATAAAAGGGATCACGACTACTAATGCCCTAATATATAACCCTATATAATCTAATCTAATCCTATAATTTGAGACCGATCGAGGGATTTTATTAGTTAATTAGGAAAATTAAATAATACTATACCCCTTTTTAACGCGCTTATAAGGTAATCTTAGCTAAACTTTAACTTAATATTAGTTAGGATTTTATTTTATAAATAGCTATAAAAGTAGTTAACGATATAGTAAAACTTAATAAACTTATCCTAACTTTTTTAATTTTTAGAGCTTACCTATATATATACCCTAACTTAGCTCTAACCTTTTTTACCTTATAATAGGCTACCGCTATTTAGAAAGCTATAACTAAACTCCGGAAATATTATACTTAATAGATAATCTATAACGCTTTATTTATACGAAATAGCCCCGATATCTCTAATATTTTATAGCTATTTTTAAATAGCTAAGTTTACGTTTAGCGTAAACTTAGTAAATAAATAAAACTATATATTTTTCTCTTTATCGATAGCTATAATATTACCGTTAATCTCCTATACGGATTTTATTTTTTCTAATCTACGTATATCCGCTTTTTTCTAATACCTCCGTATAAAAGCCCTAAATTAATACTAACTTTACCTTCTCCTAATATTAACTTAACTTTAGTATTATTCTAAGTAACGCCCTATCTAAAGATTACTATATATATTCCTCGAAATCTCTCTATAGATAACGCTTTTATAATATAAAAGGAAAAAGATAATATATTATTATCTTTCTAATTTTAAGCTAAAAGAAAAATTATAATAGCTAGCTAACTTTTTAAAGCTTCGGATACTTAAGAGATTAATAACCTTATTAGCTATAATATCTTTTTTTTAAAAAAATATAATATTATTAAATATTATAACGTTTATATTTTTAAAGCTTATATAGTTTAGGAAATTAAGGGGATAGGTATTAACTACCTATATAAAAAATCTAAGCTTATTATTATAAGTTATAGCGATAAGGGTAAGGATATTATTTTTACCTAATCCCCGATAATATAATAAGTTAGCTAATAGCTTATTTTCGCTTTTACCTTAGCTACTCTTTAATTAGGATTTAAACTAAGCTTATATAATATTACTTAAATATACTTATAGCTATAATCTAACCTTAAAAGGACTATTATCGCTACGCTTCCCCTTAAGATAAAAAACTAATATTTTTTAAATATTATAATTTATATTATTAAGCCGCTATATAGTATTATAAAGGCTAGTATTTATTAATTTTAAACTTACTAAAACTATTATCTTTAATAACTATAAATATAAATATCGACTTTTAATACCTACCTCCTTATTAAGTATAGCGATTAAGTATATTTTAAGCTTATTAGTTTATAAACTAACGATACTTTTATATTTAATATAAAGGCCTTAGATTTAAAAAATAAGTAGATAACTGCCGCTTAGTTTTATATTAAACTTAAGACTATCCTCTAAGCTAGGGATATTACGAACTTTAATAGATTTCGGATTAACCTCGCCCCGAGTTCGATCTCCTTTCGATAAAAAAGCTAAGCGGCTAAGATTTAACTTATTAATTACTCCGCCCTAGATTACGCTTAGTAATACCTCGAATAATATACCTAAGGTACTTATATCGCCTTTATCTATTAACCCGAAACCGCTTATAATTTTTCCGTTATTACCTAAAAGTAATTTTTAGATAGAAAAAACTATAAGAAGCTTAATAAAAAGCTATAATAATAGTAAAAATATTAAAACTAAAGATTATAATATATCCTTATATTACTAAATAATATAAAGCTTTATATTTTTACTAATAGTTCTTTTATAAATAACTCTAACTTATCTTTATAAATTAAATATATTATTATATTTAGATAAGAAACTAGCGGTAAAGATAAGTTTACGCTTTCCTAGAATATTATCTACTAAAGCTTAACGAAATATAAAAAAGTAATATAGTTTATACTAGCGTTTAAAATATATAAGATATCGGCTAGCTTCGATATTAATATCTTTATTAGCTTAATATTAATAAGAATTCGGTCTAAACTTAGATTAAGCGCGATCTAAACTATTATCTATACTAACTTATACTCGCTATATAAATATTTAGTAAAGCTTAGGATTACGAAAAAAAAAAGTTAATAATTAATATTATATTAATAAAAAAGTCTTATAAGAATTAGAAAATTAAGGAAATTAAATAGATAAATAGTTTAGATAACCTTATAGATATTATAACTAAGGATAATTTAAATAAGGCGCTAGAACGCCTAATCGATATTAATACTTTTAATATCTAAGTCTAAGGCTTTATAACTTAGAAAAAGAAATACCTTAACTCGGCATAAGCCGAGGAATTGCCTTTTCCTAAAAAAGAAAAAGTTACTAATATTAGACTTATATAAGAATAACTAAAATTTATATAAGTATAGAATAAGATTTATATATACCTAAGATAGGGGGAAAAGGGGTATATTACGTAGGATATATTAAAGGGACTTAGGTAATAAGAAGTAAGGTAAGTTTTAATTATATTTTTATTATAATATTTTAGATAGGAGCTTTAATAAACTCCTAGTCGATATCGGATTAGTTTCGGGAAAAGATTAGATTATACTTAATCTAATATCGAGTATAGAAGAAGAGAGTATACGTAAGGATATTTTATATATAAGTAAACGTAGAATTCCCTTCGTTTTTAGAGAAGATATAAACGAATATTATAAACTAGAAGAATTATACCTTTAGTACTAGTAATCGCTATTAACTCCTATATACGCACTACGAAGGCTAACTAATACTTTTCTATACTTTTATTTAAGTAAAAAATTATAAATAGAGTTATTAAATTAATTATTTATAACTTTTTCCGCTAAAGTATATTAAATAGGAGATATAATATTTTTTAGCTATATAATCTAATAAAAATACCCGAACCCTATTAATTAAGTTAATATATGTATATATAAAGTTCCTTATAATTATTAATTTATATATTACGATAAAAGCGAAATATAATATTAGCCTCTTATTTAGCTTAGGAAGAATACTTAATTAATACTAATTAGTAATAAAGCTAAGTTATTTTTATAATAATTATCTTTTATTATTTAAAGTATAATTAAATTTAGAAAAATAATTTTAATAATAGTAATTATTAAAATACTAATATATTAGAAGCTATAATTATTATTTTTATAAATTATAAATATACTTTAACTAATATCCGGTTAATATTTAATAATTTAAATATCTTAGTACTTAATAATAACTTATTATAAGTTAATATCGTTTACTTATTCTTTTTTTTTCGGATTTAGTTTACGGTTTATAAGACCTTATTTTAATTTTAACTTAGAGTTATATTAATCTTAAATTAGTTTTAGTAATTACTTAGTATATTTTATTTTATAATATTTTATAAAAATTAGAAAAAAATCTTTTATAAAACAATTAATTTAATAAAATATAAAAGATAAAAATAATAAAAAGGAAAAATAAAAATAATAAAAACGAAAAAGAAACCCTAAAATTAGAGTCCTTTAGTATTACCCTTAGTATAAATACTAAGGAGAACGCGCTTCTCGCTAAGCTTAAAATATAAAGTAAGCGATATTAGCGTATTAATAATATTAGTTAGATATTAACTTAAACTTAAATAAGGATTATATTATTATTAAACTTACCTTAATATATTAGTTTTTATATAGAAGTATATTATCGCTTATAAAGATAGCTAAAGCTTAAGCTAAGGCTACTATTATAAAAACTATTTATTAAGTTAATATTAGCTTATATAATATCTAAACTTAGAAAATAAGCTATATATATATTATTATAATAAATACCTATTTTTATATAAGCGTAATAAGCTATTATTAGCTAAGATACTTATTCCTAATAAGCGTTAATAGCTAGCTTTTATTTACTTATATAATTAATATAATTTTAATAAGGGGGCACCTTTTTTATATCGCCGCGTTTAATTTAGTCGCGCTACGCTTAAGATAATAGCGTAGGCGGCGGCACGGACGCGAAAAGATTATAGTCCTTAAGTTACGTATAATAAAGCGTAATTAAAATCGCCGCGTTTATAAGTAATAGCGTCTTAGCGCGTAGGTAGAATAAAATAGCTAATATAACGCTTAGAGCGTAAGCTACTAAGGGAGTAGGTAACGGATATATATATTAAAAGGAAGCTAAGTTTAGAAATATATTAGTTATTAATATAATTTCGATTTATAGCTAACTTAAGGTTAAGTTAAGATTAATATATTTTCTATATATTAATATATTATCTTATATAGCGTATTATTATTATTAATATTAGCTTCTAACTTAGGGCTTAAGATAATAACGTAATAGCCGCGTAGCGTAATAGAAATATAAGGGTATTATTTAAGTATAAATATAATCTTACCTTAAAGTTAGTATAAATCTTTATTATACTTAGCTTAAAATTAACTTAAATTTATTTTTAGTATATAATAATAACGATAATAATAATAATAACGATTAATATAAAGGAGAAGGGAAGAAGGGGAATATAAAGCTAAGGCGCGGGGTAATTTATAAGTAAGGTTACTAACTTACTAATTTACCCCTTTACGATAAGTATATACCCTTACCTTATATTATTAAAGTAAACTAATATCTAAAATATTAATATATATTTTTATTATTAAGGTAAATTAATATATAGTAAGTTAGTATATATTATTATTATTAAGGTTAGTATTTAAATTAGTACGTACCTCTTAATTATAAAAGGCCTTTATCCCCCTTTTAATTTTCCTTTCTTTCCCCCTTATATTAGTTTTTTTTTTAATATTTATTCTTTTTATTTTTCGAAGACTACTTAAACCCCTCTTTACTAAGTATATCTCTTTTTATTTTATATATTCTATTTACTTTTCTAGTTTATAGACTAAAAGAGAAAAGCTATTAAGGGAGTATAATACCCCTACTATACCCCCGAGGCTATAATATAAAGAAGAATAATATATATTATAAAGGCGTTAAACCGCCCCGGGGGTATAGTAATAATAATTAAATAATAAGGATAAGGCTAAAAATAATAAAACTAAGTTAATAAGTACTATAATATAAAAATAAGAAATATTATAAGATAAAGATAACCCTTACTAGCTATAAGGGTTTATTAATTAATAAGGGATATTCCCCCTTACGATAACTAATACTTACTAGGGGTTTTTAAAGTAAGACGCTTTAATAATATCCCCGTAGCTAGTTTATTAAATATTTAAGGGATTTAAGTATTAGTCTTATAGCTATTTAAAAGTAACTATAGCTATAAAATTAGCTAATAAACTTAGATATTTTATCGTAGCGTTATATTATATTTTCTTAATAATAATATATAATATTATAATTATTACCTTATAGCCCTTATCTACTTTTAATAATACGAAAAGATAACGCGAAAGATAATTCGATATATATCGCCCTAGGAGGTAATACTAAAATTAGTAAGAAAATAATCGGATATTTACCCGATATTAACCTAAACTTATTAATAAATTAATAAGGTAAAAAGTATCTATAAGACCTTAAATTATATAAATCCTTAGAGGTAGAAAAATAATTTAATCTATAATAGCTACTAAAAGAACTTAATTATACCTTAACTACTTATATAGTAAGACGAATATTCCTAATTAAAAAAGAAAAGTTACTAATATTAGAATATATATATTATTAGCTACTTAGGAATATAATACGCGCGCAATACGCGTTATAGAGATTACTATCTTTATATAAATAAAGTAGGAGGTTAGAGGTATATATAAAAAGAAGTTAAACTTAAGATAATACCGATCTAAGATTAGTATAATATTAATATAATATATATTGTTAATATAATAGGAATTAAGGGTAAGAGGGAGTATAGCCGGATAGGTATTATTAGGCAGGCGTTAGAGGATAAGGTATAAGGGGACAAGGGATAGGAGGATAAGAAAAGGGAACTTAGAGGAATTATTATTATTATTAGACTTACTATTAGACTAATATAAAAGGGATTATAACTACTAATACCCTAACGTATAATACTATACGATCTAATCTAATCCTATAATCTAAAACTAATTAAGGGATTTTATAATAATAAAACTAAGATATAGCGCGTTACTATATAAGCTATAGAATTAATATAATAATATTATCTAGTAATAATAGCTAAGTATTTAAGGATTTCGGCAGATTACTAAATTAGGAAGCGAAGCGAGTTCTAATTAGGTTAAGTAGGAGCTACTTAGAGTAAGTTTAGCTATAGCTATCTATTATTACTAAAAAAGCAGCCTTATAATAAGTAAAGTAAGAAAGACTATATAAGCGAGAATAAGAGGGGAAAGAGGATAAGAGAATATAAGAAAACCCCGTAAGTATAGATAGTCTTCCCCTTTTTTCCTTTCTTTATTATCGCTAAAGGTAATTAAGATAAGAAAAATATTAGGATAAGTAAGTAAAAAGGATTAAGGGCGTATAATCTTCCTAGATAAATTAACGCTCGAAGTTTTTTAATTTAAAGAAACGGATATACTTAATAAAAGAAAACTCGGTTCCGTTAGATATTTAGTAATTATAAGTATTATAGGTAAAAATAAGTTATTAGAGTATACCTAAGGAGTGCTTTAAAGTAGAAAATTAGAAAATAATATTAGATATAAATATAAGTTTATTATAAAATTTGCCTAGTTTATTAGAAAATTTACTATATTATCTATTTTATCCTTTTCCCCTAATAAATTAAATTAGTCTAATAATTATATATCTTATACTAATATAAGGGAGTATTATAAAACTTAAGTATAGGCGTTATATTATAATAGCGTTAACTTTACTATTAAAGCTTAAGCTATTTACTAAATACCCGAAAGATATCTTAGCTAAAAGGTACCTCGATTAGTATAATACTAATATAATATTATTAGGTATTTAAAGAGAAATATATAATATTATTATTAGGGAGATCTTCTCTTTAGGTTTTTATAATAAGGCTACTAATTAGTATAATAAGTTAAACGATAAAGATTATACTTAGTTTAAGTTAGTAACTTTATTTATAAATAAGTTTAAGGAGGTAAATCTAATTATAAAAAGTACCCTTATTATAGAGGCGTATAAGTTTAGTTATAAGAAAGGAGAATTACTAGCTAATTATATAAAATAAGCGGAGGCTCTTTATAGCCGAGTAAAATTAGAAACTTAATAGATTTTACTTACTAACTTTTTAAATTAGATAATTAAAAACGCTAAGAAAGATAAATAATATAAGCGAGCTATTATTAAGCGCTTTTACGTTAATAGTAAATAAAAGTTATTAATAGTAATAGTAAGCCTAATATAGTTTAATATTTAACTTACTATATATAACTTATATAATATAATATCTAAAAAGATTAAGAGAGATACTAATAAAGTGCTAGCTATAAAGATAGATCTATAAAAAGTAATAGCTAAGTAATAGGAGATAATAACTAAGATAGCTAAATTAATAAAATAATCTAATATTATAGTAGCGAGTAAGTTAAGTAAGTGCTTATAAAACTTAGGAGGCTATCTTACTAGCGGATATTCGAGTATATAAGGTATATTTAAATAAACTAATACCTAATAGAATTTAGGATATCTATTATAGAATTCTTCGAATATATTATAATAGTAACCCCGAGCCCTTAAATTACCGAGTATAGGACTTAAATACTAACCTCCTAACTTAGATTTATAATAATATTTTAAATATAGCGAATAGGGCTATATAAGCTATAATTATCTATTTATAGCTTTATTTAATAAAAAAGTATTCTAATAGCGGAAAGCTTATTAGGAAACTTATATAGAGGAGATAAAGGAATAGAGACGCTAGTAACTACGTTAAGGCACTAGCCTTAGACTATTAGCAAAGAATTTAATAGTTATTAGTTTAAATATAAATATTCGACTACTAATAGGATATACGACTAGGATATTATTAAAGCTACTTATAATAAAAAGTCTAGATAGAAAAGCTTTAGATTTTACTACGCCCGATATTAATTCTATATAGGGATAAACTTATACCGCTTAGAGACCTAATATTTAAACCTCTTATTAAAAAGAAAAGATAGTCCTAACTTCTTAGCTTATATAAGGCCGCGTAACTAAACCGCGCCCTAGAGTAAAATTTAACCTAGATAACCTAGATAAACTATAATAAGATAAATTAGAGTAGGAAATTCGTTACTAATCGGTTATACTAAGCACGGAGCCTAATAATAACGCTAAGGAAGGCCTAGCTTTAAGAGATATACCGACTTCTATCCTAAGACTAACTATATAATTATTACCTCTAAAAGTGGAAGTTTAGACTTACCCTTAAGAGCCTAAGCTAGCTAAAAAACGATATAAGTTAGAAAAAATCTAAGCTATAAAAGAATATAATATTCCGCTATTTAAACTAGGAGATAAGTTAAAAAATACCTTAGTAATATTAAGTATCCTTTAATTATTTTAAGTAAAATTATCGATTTATACGTAACTTAATAGACTAATATAATATTAGAAGAAAATTAAGTCTCTAAAAAGTAAAAAAGTTATTATAAATCTTATCTAACTATTCGAATCGTAAAACCCGCTAGCGGATATTCTATCTTATAATACGCTTAATTAGGTAATTTAGAGAGATATTATAGCGCTAGCTAAAGCTATCCTATCGATATTAAGGTATATCGAAAGCTATATTAAAAGTTATCAGTATATTATTATTATATTAGATAGAGGCTTTATAATTAATTTAGTTAACGAGGCCTTTATAGCTAATAATACCCTCCTTATAATCTAATTACCTTAACTAAGTATAGTTAAAATAGCGAATAATAAACTCGCAATTATTAAAAAAATTACTTACTTTTAAGTAATTATAATAAGAATCTTAGCTAATATAAAAATATATATACTAAGAGATTATAATAATTAAGATATTCTATTAAGCCGCGTATAGCTAAGACGCGTTAAGGCCGTAAAATATTACGTAAAAAAATAGCTAGAGATTACTAGCTTAAAAGGTATTACTTAGATTATTCTAATTTTCCTAGTACTTAATTTATTTAAGCTAAATAGGAAAACGCTATAAGCCTCTAAATATCCGAAAGCGGTTACTAATAATAAAGATAAGATTATATTTATCGAAGATAATAAGCTTATTTTAGAAAAAGTTAAGGATATTTTATCCGCTATTACTAAATAACTAGCCTCTTAGGTAAAGTAAAACTCTTTAAAAAACTAATAGCTACCTCTTATAAAAGCTAAATAGCGGGGTAGCTAAAGATAGTATAAAAAAAAGTAAATAAAGTATTATAGCCCTAAATTTAGCAAAAGCTAGTAATATCTATTAGTAAGTAAGTAAAAGTAATATTACCTAAATCTATATAGAAGAAAATATATAAGGTAGTAAGTTTTAAATAGATAGTAAAGAAACTAAAGTTAATAAATAGATAGTTACTTAAGTATTTAAAATAGCTTAAAGGAGTGGAAAAGTTACTAAAAATAGAATTAGCTAACTTAAAAGAAAATAAGATAGCTAAGAATAAGAGTAATATAGAAAAGGTAATCCGTAACTACGATAAGTTAAATATAATAAACTTTCTAAAATATCCCTAATATTAGATAAACTAGGAGAAAATAAGTAATAAGGATAATACTAACTATATATTATATTTCGGATAAGTAAGTATTATAATAATAAGTATTTTAAGACTTATATCTTATAAAAGTATTACCTCGAACTTAGTTATTTATCCTTTATTAAATACCCCGATTAGGGAAATTAACGCGTAGTTTAAATAAAGCCTAATTACGCTAGGAGATTATATTAAGATAGAAGAATAGAGAGAGAGGAGTATAAGATTATATTTTACTTATATGGACTATTTTATTTTTACTTTTAAGGAGATTTAACTTATATAACTAATTACCTATTAAATTAAATTAAAGGAGGGAGTAACGCTAGCTATATTTAAATAAATAAGGTATAATAAGCCTAAATAAATCTTTATAGGTAAAATATTCCTAATAATAAAAAAAGTAAATATTATTTAACTTATTAGCGATAATACGGAATAGGTAGCTAGAACTTTATTCGTTAAGAAGCACTTACCTAACTTAGTAGCTTAAAGAATAGTTTACGATTATTACGATATTAATAAGAATACGGTAAAACTAAGATATCTATATTATAACTTAGAGGTCGATTTAAACTAAGTATATATTAGATAACTAATAGTTTTCTCTTAGCTAAATATATCTAATAAGTTCTAGTTAATCTTAATATAGCTAGAGGATATATATAAAATAGGCTTTACTGCCCCTAATAGTATATAGGAATATATTAATATATTATAAGAACTAATAGGCGCCCCCTCTACGTACGTAAAGTACGGGGATATCGCGTTTAGTAAATTAATATTAGCGGATAAGGTTAAATACTAAATATTACTAAGTTTTACTATAAAATACTTAACGTTAATATTTATTTATATTAACGATTATAACCTTAGTAGCGAAACCTTTAATAAATATTTCGATTTCCTTTAATATTAATATTTCCTTAAAATAATATAAGCGCTAATTAATCTCGCGGGTAAAAAAATAAAGCTATTTAATAGTATAGCTAAATTAATTAGGTTTAAATTAGAAATAGGGCGATTTCGTTTAAAAATTAAATATTAGCAAAGATTTATATAGTTAAGAGACTATTTCTAATAATATCCCTTTTAATCTTAGGAAGTATTACGCGCTAGTAATTATAAGGATTTCCTTTAGATATTTTACGGTAATTTCCGAGGATTTCCGACGGATTTCCTCTAGATATTTTACGGTAATTTCCGAGGATTTCCGACTATAGTTACGTAACCTCGGAAACCTTATCGTAAAATCCTTAGGAAGACCTTAGGGGGAAATTACCCGGAAATAAAGTCGACCTTTTATTAGGATTTCCCCTTACCCTCTCTTATCTCTACTAATACGTACTTTTATATATTTTACTAAGATTTCGCTTATAGGAGTTTTCCTCTTTTCTTTCCCTTCTCCTTAGCTTAGAATTTTTATTTATAGTGCTAATATTATTATTTAATTAACGTATTTTATAGCTATAATATTATTCTAAGCTTAAATTTGCTAGCGAGCGATTAAGAAACCCGTACCTTATTTTTATATCCCTATATAAAATAGAAAAAAACTTATATATAACTTAGACTATAACTAGCTTTAAAATATATATTTAGAGCCCCTAAATAGACTTTTAGGCGATTAAGGAGACTCGCCTTAGAGACGCTTAACCTTATAATAAAATAAGATATCGGCGAAAACTAAATTATAATAATAGCTACCTTTTCTTAAAATACTATTAGTATAATTATACCGTAAAAGTAGCGTACGGAGATAGCGTAATTATAAGCGTAAATTATAGAACTTTAAGGTTAGTTAATTTAGAAAAACTAAGACCTAAACGCGGAAAGGACTTATTAAGAAATATTAACTATATTTAATATAAATAAAAAGACGTTTATCCTAATTAAAAAAGCCGCTTAGGATATTTTTACGCTAGTAGCCCTAATAGGATAGCCGAACCCCTCTTATTTTAACTTTACGAAAATTCGCTATAAGGAGGTAAGTAAGTTTTCGGGTAAGAAGGAGGATTTTAGTACCTTCCTTATAAACCTAAAAGATAAGATAAGGTCTAATAAAATAACTTTTTAAGATAAGTAAAACTAGATAAGTATATTATTTCGCGTATTAGAAGGGAAGGCCCGTAAACTCTTAGAAACTTAATATAACTTAGAGGAACGCCTTTTTTTTAGATTAGCTAAAATAGTCTAATACTTAAAATTTACTTACGGAAATTTTAACAAATTTACCGAGGCTATAAACTAACTTTATAGACTAAATTTCTTATTAATAAGTAAATAGGAAATTTAGAAGTTCCTCGCGGAGTTCGATTACCTTATAGCTAAGACTTAAGTTCTCCTAGCTTAGATTAAATATACGCTCTAAGATTATCTACCCGCTAATCTTAACCCGAGCTTTCTTACGAAGGCTAAAGATTTATATACGATATATAAGGAATTTTATAAGTACGTAAAAGACGCTATATTTTACTAAAAGAAGGAGTTAACCTATTAGGAGTTTTCCCGTAAAAGCTAGGTAAGTAAAAAGGTTACCCCGGAAAAGTAAAAGAAGATTATAACTATAACCTCTCGCTAGAAAAGCTAGGCCCTTAGTAAAAGTAAGAAGAAAGTCTACTAGGAAAACGGTATTTATTTTATTTATAAAAAAAAGGGCTATATAGCTAAGGATTACCCTAACTAATAGAAAATAGGGAGAGTCCGTAAAGTTTAAACGCCTTTACCTAACTCTATTTAATTAGATAACTCTAATTCGGGAAAAAAGTAAAACTATTATAAGGCTCCTTAATAATCCTAAAAATATCGTATATAGGATAAAAAATAGGAGAGTTATTTACTATTAATAGTTAAGTTTAAATTAATAATATAGCTTTTCGTGCCTTTACCTTATATAATATTAAAATAAACGCCCGTCTCCTAGTTAGTTATCGTTTCGCGAAGTAAGTAATAAAGCGCTTAGGCGCTAAGCTTATCCCTATTTATCCTATCCCCCTTATTAATTTCTAAAGCTATTAAGCTAGCTTAGTTTATAAGCACCTAATCGTTACCTTAATAATTAACGGACGGTATTTTCCGTAAGAAATCTACTAAGTAACTAACTACGCTTAAGATCTTTTTATCGGCTTATTCTAGATAGCGGAGAAGAGGTTATTACTTAACTACGTAGCTTAGAAATTAGTTTAGCTAGATAACTTACCCGCCCTCGCTAAATACTTACCCTTAATCTTATTACCCGAAAAGCCCTTTTTTAACGAAAATCTAAACTTAGCTATCTAAGCGGATACTAAGCGCTAGAACCGCTTTTTTTATTAAAATAAGCGTAAGTATCGGATCCTCTAATACTTATAAAGGAAAAAGGACTTTATATAGCCCGCGAAGGAAAAGAAGCTAGCTTAGACCCCGACTAAGGATAACTAAGATACCGATAATATAAATAAGGATACTCTAAGAAAGTAACTTATCCGCTAAATTTAATAAAACTCTCGCTATATATAATAGGAAGAAATAACCTCGTTAATACCTTAGATACTTATAAAGTTAGAAAATAATAATAATAACCTAACTACGATTATAAAGCTAAGCTTAGCTAGCTATATATATATAGGATAAGAAATCCTATTCCCTTAAGGTAAAAAACCTAAATATATTACTTATATATATAATATAATTCCTCTAGCTTTTATATATTTTAAAAGATTTTTTAGTAAGAAGGAAGCTTATATTTTAGCTTATCCTTAGCTTAGCTACGATATAACCCTAAAACTTAAGAAGCCCTTAAACCTAGTAAAACCCCTTTTTTATAAAATACTAATAAAATACTTACTTTTAGAAAAGAAGATTATTAACTACTTACTTAAGATTAGTTTTATTAAGCTAAATATTAGCCCTTACGCTACCTTTATTCTCTTTACCTCGAAGCTATATTTAATAGCTTAATATTTTTATATTAATTACCGATAAATAAACGATTACTTAAAAAGTCAGATTTTACCCGCTCCCTTCTTAGAAAGCACCGCGTTTAGCTACCGGGAGGCGAAATAGTTTTTAAAAATCGATATTATTTAAACGTTTTACTATCTCTAGCTTAACCCTAATTTTAAGTACCTTATAGCTTTCCGTATAAAGTTTAGTATATTCTATTAGCTTATTTTTCTATTCGGCCTTAAGGTAAAATTTATATAGTTTTAGAACTTTATTAACGCTTAATTTTATAATCTCCTTAACTACTACGCGAGTACGTACGCCGATAATATATTAATTTACTTAAATAGCGAAAAAAAGGAATACTAAGAGGAGTGCCGAGAAATAATCTAGCGCTTATACTAAGCGAACTTATAAAGGGATATCCGGAAATTAAGGTTTAATATTACTAAAGTTAATTACCTTAATATAATATTATACGTAAGCTAAGGAATAAGCGTAAACCCCTATAAGGTATAAGCGATTTAAAATTAGAAATTCGAAGATTTTTAAGATTATAAGGCTATTTATTCGTTTATAAGATTATATAACTTTATCTAGATCTTTTATTATTATACTAATATTACCGTAAAACTTTTAAACTATCTCCTAAAGAAAGATATTATTTTTAAGCTTAGACTAGAATAGAAAGAGGCTTTTAATAAGATAAAGGAACTAGCTACGTAAGCCCCGGTACTTACTTTTTTCTATCTTAAACTCCTAACTTAGCTTAAAACTAACGCCTTTTAGAACGCTATTATTAGTATATTTTAATAATAGTAAGATAACTAAGCGTAAAAGCTAATAAGCTTTTTTTTAAAAACGATAAACTTAGCTAAATATATATACCTAATCTAAGACTACGAATTTCTTACTATTATATAAAGCTTTAAGTATTTTTACCTAGAATTACTTAGTTAGAAGTTTAATATAATTATAGATTATAAGGCTTTAGTTTATTTTATAACGAAAAGATTATTTTCTATCTGCTAAGTTTAATAATCTAATTTCCTTATTTAGTTTAATATCTATTTTCTATATTAACTTAGCCGGTTAAATATAGCTACTAATACCCTTTCGCGTAAGATAGCTAAGCTTCTAACTATAAAAGCTTATAAGAAAGAGGAAAGGACGCTTATAATAATTCCTCTAAAAAGCCTTAGATTCGAAATTCTAACCCTAACCTTTATAATTACCTTAGTCCGCCTTAGAGAAAACTCTACCCTATTAGGAGTAAAGTTAGTATAACTAATTTAAGAGGAGAACGTAAGCTAGGATTTTAGATTTTATAGTAACCTCTTAATTATTCCCGAATAAAATAGTTAGAAGCGGCTTTTTCTTTATATTATTTTAATTTAGAATATATATAAGCTAGCTATCTTCGCTTATAATAGCTAGAATAAGATTACTTAGATATTTTAGCGAGATTATTATTAGCTTAAAATAAAGTAAGATATTTATTAATATATCCGTAACTATTATAAGTATTAGAGGAATAAAACCCTAAGAGATAAGACTTTAAGCTTACTATATTTTTTACCTATTTTAATTTCTATATAAAAGCACGTAGCTTATAATAAGAAAGCTATATTAATAGACCGCTTTAAGTATAATTATATTTAGACTTTTATCTATAAGCTAAGCTAGATTATCGCTACGTTACTAAGTAAAAAGAATAATATAATAAAGGTACTCGCTAGACGCTATTTCTAATACCTTTATTATCTCTTCGGTATATTAGACGTATAAATTACCGATAACGCTAGCTTATTTATTTTAAGATTTCTTAGTAAAATTAATTAGTTAATTAGTATTAAATATCGCTATAATAATACCCTATACCTATAAATATAAGGAAGCGTAAAAGTAACTAATTAATACCTAAACTAAAGGTTATAGTTTTATATAAATAAATATTAAGATAATTAAAGTACTTTCTTTCCCGCGCTAAACTTTATATATAACTCCTCGTAGCACGCTTCGATTAATATAGCACTATTTATAGTCGCTTTTAGTAAAAATATACGGAACCCCCTCTCGGTAGCTAGTCTCCTAGATCCCTTAATTACCTTAAGCCCGATTATTATAGCCCGTAAACTTATCGCCCGCGTATAGGAAGTATAATAATAAGCTTAAGCTATTACTAAAAAAGCTCGCTATAGGTAGGAAACGTAAGCAAATAGGAAGTATCGCCTAGTAGATTTCGTAATCGGTAATAAGGTATTCCTTAGCCGTAAGGGCTTTTTTATAACCGTACTTATAATACGCTTAGATATATAATAGTTAGGACTTTTTATAGTTATTAAGGAATAAAGCTATAGCTATATTCTTAACTTATTAGATAGCTATTAGATAATAAACTTATTCTATATTAACCGCTTTTAAAAAGCTATTATAGATCCGCTACTAAGGTAAGAGATATCTCCCGCTAAGCTAGAAAATATTAATAGTATACTAAAATAAGAGGTTAAGTAAATTATCTAATCTTAAGTTACTAGATAGCGTTATTAATTAGAATATTAAGTCCGCTAATATAATTATAATTTAGATAAGATATAATACCCGGCTAAGAATTTCCGTTATACGCTTATAGCTTTTAAAGAATTCTACGACCGTTTCTTAGATATTACTAGTCCGCTTATTAATCTTTAGTACTAAGTTAAAGCCGCCGCTACGGATTATAAGTATTAGGACGATAACTAAGATAATACGGCTATTTCCCTAAGCACCTAGCTACGTAGTCGCCGTTATTAATCTTAATAAGTATATTAAAACTTTTATTAAGGGGTAGTATTACGCGCTAGTAATTATAAGGATTTTTTCTAAATATTTTATAGTAATTTCCGAGGATTTCCGACGGATTTCCTTTAGATATTTTACGGTAATTTCTAAGGATTTCCGACTATAGTTACGTAACCTCGGAAACCTTATCGTAAAATCTTTAGGAAGACCTTAGGGGGAAATTACCCGGAAATAGAGTTAACCTTTTACTAAGATTTCCCCTTACCCTCTCCTATCTCTACTAGTATATGCCTTTATATATTTTACTAAGATTTCGCTTATAGGAGTTTTCCTCTTTTCTTTCCCTTCTCCTTAGCTTAAAATCTTTATTTATAGTGCTAATATTATTATTTAGTTAACGTATTTCACGGCCGTAATAGGAAGAAGTTTAAACGGTATTATAGCTAACCCCGTTCCTTTATTATTTTATATTAAGAAAAGTAGATAGGGCTAGACTTATTAAGGAAGCGTTTTTTTAAAAAGTAAATAAGGTAACTTTATTAAGATACTAATCTATATAACTAAAAGCTTAATATCGAGATAAACCTGTTTAAATACTAGAGGCGGTAAAAGCTTTATAATTCCTATATTAGGCTATTTAGAATAATATAATATTCGGAGTATAGATAAATATATAATTTTACTTAGTAATAGATATTTCCGATATTAAGACCGGGGCTATTCTTTACTAACTTAATAACTATCCTAACGGAATATCTATTAGAGATTCTAATTTTTAAGATATAAAAATTATTATATAGATATTATTTTAGCTAAATAATTTAAAGCGGCGATACTTTATATTTAAAAAGGAAATATTAGCTTTTATTTATATAATTAAGAAATACTAGTAAATAGTAAATATATCCCCGTATCCCCTTAAAATCTATATAGATTATAAAGGTATTATTAACTTAATAACGAATATAGTAGAAACGTATAGTAAAATTACGAAGTAAATTAATATTTTATAAAAACTTAATATTAAATATATTTATTACCTAAATATAATAAAGATTATTAGAATTATAAATAATATATTTAAATTATATAATATTTTAAAAAGCGACGTTTTAGATATAGAGGGCTATATTATATTAGCGCTAGATATTATTAAAGCTACTTAACTCCCGTTAAGTAAACTGCTAGTAGGCAGAGAGGTATCTTACCTCTAAGCGGCTATATCCCTTTAGCTAGGAAACCTATAATATATAGAAATTATACTTTTTCTTATTAATAAAATATAAGTATTATTAAATAATAGATATTATTATATCTAGAGGATAGCTATTAGATATTAAGTTTAGAATAAAATCTTATATTATATCGAATCGAATAAATAGTAAGCTAAATATTATCTATAGTTAAATATTTAGTTAAAGTTATAAAATACTTATAATATATTAGGCTATTTTTCTAAGAAAAAGACTTTAGCGAATTTAAGAGGAATCTTATAATAGCTAACTTATCGATTAGATATTACCTATTATTATATATTTTATATAATTTACTAGTAAACTATACTACGCTTACCTAAGTTAAAATATAAATAGATTATAAAATATAAGCTATAGGAAATAATAGTTATTAACTTCCTAAAACTTATTACGCTTATTAATACTTATAAATATTAATATATTCTAATAGCTATAAATTATATAATATATTTTCTATTAACTTAAATATATAAAAATATAACTAGCTTAGAGGTAGTAAATATATAGTAATATTACTAAAGTTTAGTATTTAGCTAGCCTAAAGCTATTTACTTAGATAACGGACGCTATTTCGCTAATACTATTATAGAAGATATAGCTAAGCGATATAAGGTTAAATAGAAATTCAGCTTAATCTTATACTTTTAAAGTACTAAACTAGCGGAGAGGTATATTTAATTAGTAAAAAACTAATTACGAAAATAGAGTCTTAAGCGGTCCGGTATCTCCTTAAAAGCGTAGAATAAAGCGTTACCTTAAATTACTAATATACTAAATTCTTAAAAAGTTAAGACTTTAGGGGTAACTCTAGTAAAAGCTATATTAAGATTTAACCCTATAATTATATATTAAAATAAAGAGATACCTAAAGCTAAATAATTTAATTTCGACTATTTTAACCGGGATAACTAAGTAGTTTACGATTTAATATTAGCTATAATAGAAGAAAAGGATATAATCTAGGATATTTTAGCTAACTTTAATATAACTAAATATAATACTAAGCTATAACGTGCCCTATAAGTTAGTAACTTCGTATAGGAAAGGTAAGATAAGGTAAATATATCGTATAGGAAGTTCGTAACTATATAAGATAACTTATCTATTATTATTAAGGTTATCTCCTTTATTATATATCTAATTTATAATATTATTAGCTATTAAGTTTTGCGAAAGCTTTACGTAGACGATTTTAAACTATTTATACTATATAAGGTATATTTAATACCCCTATAGCGGGTAACTTAGGATATAGCTACTCGATAAAGCTATAAGTTAAGCGAAGGAATAGATAAGCTTTAGGGTAAAGACTTTTACGCTTATAGGAACTTACTATTATAAGAAGTTAAGGGTAAGGAAACGTAAAGTTAAGTAAGAATAGACTAAAAGAGATAACTTACTACGGTAAATATTAAGTTACTACGGTAAGTATTAAAAGTTATTAATAGCTATTAGCTAGCTAAGGGGCTAGCTAAGGATCGCTAACGGTTATTTATATTTATTTACCTTACTTATTATTTTTCTCTTATACTATACCTTATATATCTTTCTTCTTACCCGATTAGATTATTTTTATATACCCGATTAGATTATCTTCGTATACCTGATTAAATTATCTTCGTGCACTTAATTAGATTATCTTTATATACCTTATTTTCTTTTAACTATTCTCTTATTCTTTTTCTTACTTATATATACTTCTTTTAACTTATCGGATATTAGTCTGCATATTACCTCTTCTTCTTACCTATATGCACCTCTTCTAACTTATCGGATATTAGTCTATATACGATTTCCTATCCCTTTTCTCTCTCTTTATCTTACTAAGTATTAACGCTATTATTTTCTTAGCGTGCGCTTCTTTTTCTTTACTTCTTTTTATTATATATTACGATCTATTATTACGTATTTTCTTCTCCTTATCGTATACTTATTTCTCTTATCGTGCACTTATTTTTCTCGTATTTTCTTCTCCTTATCGTATACTCGTTTCTCTTATCGTATACTTATTTTTCTTATTATATATTACTATCTTTATATATATTATACTTTTATATATTATCTATCTCCTATTTCTTATAGTTATTTTTATATAAATATATAAGATTATAGATAACTTAATAGAAGAAAAAATTAACCCTAAGAAAAACCTTACTATTTATAAATAATATAAGAGTTTATATTAGGAGTTTAAATAATACTAGGAAATATTTTATAAATAAATAAGGGAAAGCTAGAAATTTAAAATTTCTAAAAACTTAAAGATCTTTTTTATTATAGGTATTTTATATAGCTATATCTTAGCTAAATAAGTAGCTAAAGGAGACTAAGTAGCTTAATATTTTACTAAAATTATATAAGATAACTTAGTACTTTTAACGGTTATAGTAAATATTTAAAAATTTTAGGTTTTAGAATAAGATATTATAATAAATATATTACCGAAAAATTAGCTTATAAAGCTAGATAAGCTTTAAAGGTTATATAAAATAGTATATAACTTTACTAATACTAAGGTTAAAAGGGGTAAAGATAATAAATTTCCTTTAATAATAAAGATTATTACGATAATAAAAGATATATAGAAATAAATCCTATTTACTATTAGTAAATCTTTCTCTAAAATAGCTTAGCGTTTATATAATTATATAATTATTAATATTAAGTAACTAATTTAAGATAAGCTTAAAAGCTAAGAAAATATAAATATACTAAGAGCCGCCTTATCTAAATTAGCACTTAAAGGAAATAGCTATAATTAGTAATAGGTAATCGCTATACCTAGCTTTAAGGCGGGAGCTTAAAATACTAAGAAGGTATCTAAGTTTAAGGTTAATTAAAATATATAATATATAATCGAGAGGAGAGCTACCTAGCTTATACCGCTAATTTCTATCGTAAAACCGATAATTAAACTAATAAATAAATAAGAAGAAAATAAATTAGATAGTTATACTTTAATCTCCGTAAATAAAGTTAGTAATAAGGATAAATAGCGTTTATTAATAGATAATATATTTACGAAAATGCTAATAAAAACGCTAATAAAATTAACGCTAGCTAAGCTAATAACCTTAAGTTCTACTAAGGCGATATCTATTCCGATAACGATTCCCTCTTAAACGACCCCGTTAGGCTAGCCGATAACCCTAAGTTTTACTAAGGCGATATCTATTCCGATAACGATTCCCTCTTAAATAACCCCGTTAGGCTTATTATAGAAATCTATTAGATAGGAATAGATAAAAATAACCCCTACCTCTAGTTTTACTACCTAAGTTCTAATAAAGAAAGTTATTATAACCCCTACTTTTAGTTTTACTACCTAGGTTTTAATAAAGAAAGTCGTTACGACCCTTACCTCTAGTTCTACTACCTAGGTTCTAATAACTATTACCTCTAAGGCTATTACCTTTATTATAACGGCTTTAGGAAAGATAGTTACTTTATAGATATTTATTCCTATAAAAATAGCTATTCTATAAGTCCTTATATTAGTAATAACGATCCCGCCTATGCCTAAGTAGCTATAAGCCGCCTAGATTATCTATATAGTAACTATAAACTTAAATATTTATAAGAGAGAGATATAAACTATATTAATAACTAAGTAATAAGCTAAGATAGAAGCTTTTACGAATATAATAAGCGCTAAGATAAAAATACTTATAATTATTATAAATAAGTAAAAGGTTAGATAACTAACCGAATAACGTATTATAATAAATAAATAGAGAGATTAATAAATAACTAAGATAAGAGAAATTATCTATTACGAATATATAGGATTTTAGTTAGCGATAAAAATAAAGTAAAGTATTAGATAGATAATATCTATAAAGGAGAATAAGAGAATAATCCTTATAATTTATAACGAATTAACGAGGATACTTAACTAGATATTATTTTAATTAAAAAGACTCCTAATAAATATAACTAATATTACTTAGTTATAAGGGGCTATTAAGGAAATATTACGGGATATTTTCTAGTTAATAATAATTTAAGAGGTTATTAAAAAAATAATATATAATATTTTTTAATTTATATTAATTTAAGATACTATCTAAACTCTTTTAAGTATAGTTATTAAGTTAATATTACGCTAGGTAATAGAAATATTTTTCGAAAAGTTCGATAAATAAACGATATCGGATTTATTTATATAATATTCTAACTAGATACCTAAGTTAAAGAGGCCTATTACCGCTACCTAGTTAGGCGATAAAGTAATTAAAAAGGTAAAGCTATCGGACTAAGAATAAGAAGAAAGGTCTCCTACTAAGTTAAGTAAGTTAACGGAAATTAGGGGTATATTACCCTAATCTAAGCTATTCCGATCTAAGCTATTCGAGGAGGGTTATAATAGAGAGGTTTAAATAGAGAAGGTAGTTATAAGCGACTATAATAAAGATACCCCCTTACTTTATTAGGTAAGCGTTAGAGGATAAGGTATAAGGGGATAAGGGATAGGAGGATAAGAAAAGGGAACTTAGAGGAATTATTATTATTATTAGACTTACTATTAGATTAATATAAAAGGGATTACGATTACTAATACCCTAACGTATAATACTATATAATCTAATCTAATCCTATAATCTAAAACCGATCGAAGGATTTTAGTATATAATACGTTAATCTTTTCCGTACTTTTATTTAAGTAAGAAATTATAAATAAAGTTATTAAATTAATTATTCGTAACTCTTTCCGCTAAAGTATATTAGACGGGAGACGTAATATTTTTTTAGCTATATAATCTAGTAGAAATACCCGAACCTTATTAATTAGGTTAATATATATATACGTAAAGTTCCTTATAGCTATTAACTTATATATTACGATAAGAGCGAAACGCGATACTAGCCTCCTATTTAGCTTAAGAAGGATGCCTAACCGATACTTATTATTAAACTAATATAAAAAGGGATTATAACTATTAATACCTTAATATATAATATTATATAATCTAATTTAATTTTATAATCTAAGACTAATTAAGAGATTTTATAATAATAAGATTAGGATTTAGTATATTATTATATAAGCTATAAAATTAATATAATAATATCGTTTAGTAATAATAGCTAAGTATTTAAGGATTTTAGCAAATTACTAAATTAAGAAGCGAAGCGAGTTTTAATTAAGTTAAGCGGGAGCTACCTAAAGTAAATCTAGCTATAGCTACTTATTATTACCGAAAAAGCGGCCTTATAGTAAGTAAAGTAAGAAGGACTATATAAGCGAAAATAAAGGGGGAAAGAAAATAAAAGAATATAAGAAAACCCCGTAAATATAGATAATTTTCCTTTTTTTTTCCTTTCTTTATTATTACCGAAAATAATTAAGATAAAAAAAATATTAGGATAAGTAAGTAAAAAAGATTAAGGGCGTATAATCTTCTTAAATAAATTAATACTAGAAATCTTTTAATTCGAAGAAATAGATATACTTAATAAAAGAAAACTTAGTTTTACTAAATATTTAATAATTATAAATATTATAAATAAAAGTAAGTTATTAGAGTATACTTAAGAAATACTTTAAAGTAAAAAATTAGAAAATAATATTAAATATAAATATAAGTTTATTATAAAATTTACCTAATTTATTAAAAAGTTTACTATATTATTTACTTTATCTTTTTCTCTTAGTAGATTAAATTAATCTAATAATTATATATCTTGCACTAATATAAAAAAGTATTACTAAACTTAAATATAAGCGTTACGTTATAATAGCGTTAACTCTATTATTAAGGCTTAAGCTATTTACTAAATACCTAAAAAATATCTTAGCTAAAAGGTACCTTAATTAATATAATACTAATATAATATTATTAAGTATTTAAGGAGAGATATATAATATTATTATTAGAGAGATCTTCTTTTTAGATTTTTATAATAAGGTTACTAACTAATATAATAAGTTAAATAATAAAAATTATACTTAGTCTAAGTTAGTAACTTTATTTATAAATAAATTTAAGGAGGTAAACCTAATTATAAAAAGTACCCTTATTATAAAAGCGTATAAGTTTAGTTATAAGAAAAGAGAATTACTAGCTAATCATATAAAATAAGCAGAGGCTTTTTATAGCTAAGTAAAATTAAAAACTTAATAGATTCTACTTACTAATTTTTTAAATTAGATAATTAAAAACGCTAAGAAAAATAAATAATATAAGCGGGCTATTATTAAGCGCCTTTATATTAATAATAAATAGAAGTTATTAATAGTAATAGTAAGCTTAATATAGTTTAATATTTAACTTATTATATATAACTTATACGATATAATATCTAAAAAGATTAAGAAAGATACCGATAAAGTGCTAGCTATAAAAATAAATTTATAAAAAGTAATAGCTAAATAATAGGAGATAATAACTAAGATAGCTAAATTAATAAAATAATCTAATATTATAATAGTAAGTAAGTTAAGTAAGTACTTATAAAACTTAGGAGGCTATTTTACTAGTAGATATTCGAGTATATAAGGTATACTTAGATAAACTAATACCTAGGTATAGAATTAGGGATATCTATTATAGAATTCTTTAAATATATTATAATAGACGTCTCCCCCCCCTCTCCCTCCGCCTCCTTTACCTTCTTTGCGACCTTAGTGCGGATACCCCCTAGGGCGTTCCTCGCCTCGACTATCACGCGCTAGTAATTATAGGGATTTCCTCTAAACATTTCACGGTAATTTCCGAGGATTTCCGAGGGATTTCCTCTAGACATTTTACGGTAATTTCCGAGGATTTCTAACGGATTTCCTTTAGATATTTTACGGTAATTTCCGAGGATTTCCGACTATAGTTATATAACCTCGGAAACCTTATCGTAAAATCCTTAGGAAAACCTTAGGGGGAAATTACCTAGAAATAAAGTCGACCTTTTACTAAGATTTCCTCTTACCTTTTCTTATTTTTATTAATATATACTTTTATATATTTTATTAAGATTTCGCTTATAGGAGTTTTCCTCTTTTCTTTCTTTTCTCCTTAGCTTAGAATTTTTATTTATAATACTAATATTATTATTTAGTTAATATATTTTACGGCCGTAATATTATTTTAAGCTTAAATTTACTAGTAAGCGATTAAGAAACCTATACCCTATTTTTATATCTTTATATAAGACGGAAAAAAACTTATATATAACTTAGATTATAATTAGTTTCGAAACGTATATTTAGAGCCCCTAAATAAACTCTTAAGCGATTAAAAAAACTCGCTTTAAAAACGCTTAACTTTATAATAGAATAGGATATCGGCGAAAACTAAACTATAATAATAGCTACCTTTTCTTAAAATATTACTAATATAACTATAATATAGGAGTAATATATAGAGATAGCGTAATTATAAGTATAAGTTATAAAACTTTAAGGTTAGTTAACTTAAAAAAACTAAAACTTAAACGTAGAAAAAACTTATCGAAAAATATTAATTATATTTAGTATAAATAAAAAGATATTTATTCTAATTAGAAAGGCCGCTTAAGATACTTTTACGCTAATAGCCTTAGTAAGATAGCTAAACCCCTCCTATTCTAACTTTACGAAAATTCGCTATAAAAAGGTAAGTAAGTTTTCGGGTAAGAAGGAGGATTTTAGTACCTTCCTTATAAACTTAAAAGATAAGATAAGGTCTAATAAGATAACTTTTCGAAATAAGTAAGACCGGATAAGTATATTATTTTACGCGTTAAAAGGGAAAGCCTATAAATTTTTAGAAACTTAATATAACTTAAAAGAATACTTTTTTTCTAAATTAGCTAAAATAGTCTAATACTTAGAGTTTACTTATAAAAATCCTAATAAATTTATTAAGGCTACGGACTAATTTTATAAACTAAACTTTTTATTAATAAGTAAGTAGGAAATTTAGGAGTTTTTTATAAAGTTTAACTACCTTACGGCTAAAACCTAAGTTCCCCTAGCTTAAATTAAGTATACGCTTTAAGATTATTTACCCGCTAATCTTAACTTAAGCTTTTTTATAAAGGCTAAAAATTTATATATAATATATAAAGAATTCTATAAGTATATAAAAAACGCTATATTTTACTAAAAGAAGGAGTTAACTTATTAGGAGTTTTCCCGTAAAAGCTAGGTAAGTAAGAAAGTTACCCCGGAAAAGTAAAAGAAGATTATAACTATAACCTCTTACTAGAAGGGCTAGGCCCTTAGTAAAAGCGAGAAGAAAGTTTATTAAGAAAATAGTACCTATTTTATCTATAAAAAGAAAGGCTATATAGCTAAGGATTACCCTAACTAATAGAAGATAAGGAGAGTTTATAAAGTTTAAACGCTTTTACCTAACTCCGTTTAGTTAAATAACTTTAATTTAGGAAAAAAATAAAACTATTATAAAGCTCCTTAATAGTCCTAAAAATATTATATATAAGATAGAAAGTAAAAAAGTTATTTATTATTAATAGTTAAGTTTAAATTAATAATATAGCTTTTCGTATTTTTATTTTATATAATACTAAAGTAAACGCCTATCTTTTAGTTAGTTATTATTTCGCGAAATAAATAGTAAAGCGCTTAGGCGCCGAGCTTATCCCTATCTATCCTATCCCCCTTATTAATTTCTAAAGCTATTAGGCTAGCTTAGTTTATAAGTACTTAATTATTACCTTAATAATTAATAAATAATATTTTCCGTAAGAAATCTGCTAGGTAATTAACTACGCCTAAGATTTCTTTATTAGCTTATTTTAAATAGCGGAGAAAAGGTTATTACTTAACTATATAGCTTAGAAACTAATTTAGCTAGATAATTTACCCGCCCTCGCTAAGTACTTACCTTCGATTCTATTACCTAAGAAGCCCTTTTTTAATAAAAATCTAAACTTAGCTATCTAAGTAGATATTAAGCGCCGGAACCGCTTTTTTTATTAAGATAAGCGTAAATATTAGATCCTCTAACGCTTATAAAGAAAGAAAAACTTCGTATAGCTTATAAAGAAAAAAAAGCTAGCTTAGACCTCGACTAAGAATAACTAAGATATTAATAATATAGATAAAGATACTCTAAAAGAGTAACTTATCTGCTAAGTTTAATAAGACTCTTACTATACGCGATAAGAAGAAATAACTCCGTTAATACCTTAGATACCTATAAAATTAGAAAATAATAATAATAACCCGATTATAATTACGAAGCTAAGCTTAGCTAGCTATATATATATAAGATAAGAAATCCTATTCCTTTAAAGTAAAAAACTTAAGTATATTACTTACGTATATAATATAATTCCTCTAGCTTTTACGCACTTTAAAAGATTTTTTAGTAAAAAGGAAGCTTATATTCTAGCTTATCCCCGGCCTAGCTATAATATAACCTTAAAACTTAAGAAGCCCCTAAACCCGGTAAGACCCCCTTTTTATAAGATATTAGTAAAATACCTACTTTTAGAAAAAAAGATTATTAACTACTTATTTAAGATTAGTTTTATTAAGCTAAATATTAGCTTTTATATTACCTTTATTCTTTTTGCCTTAAAGCTATATTTAATAGCTTAATATTTCTATATTAACTACTAATAAATAAATAATTACTTAAAAAGTTAGATCTTACCCGCTTTTTTTTTAGAAAGTACCGCGTTTAGCTACCGGGAGGCGAAATAGTTCTCGAAAATTAATATTATTTAAGTATTTTATTATTTTTAGCTTAACCTTAACTCTAAATACCTTATAGCTTTCTATATAAAATTTAGTATATTCTATTAGCTTATTTTTCTATTTAGCCTTAAGGTAAAACTTATATAATTTTAGAATTTTATTAATATTTAATTTTATAATCTCCTTAACTATTACGTAAATATATACGCTAACGATATATTAATTTACTTAAATAGCGAAGAAAAGGAATATTAAAAGGAGTACCGAGAAATAATCTAGCGCTTATATTAAGCGAACTTATAAGGAGATATTTAGAAATTAAAGTTTAATATTATTAAAATCGACTACCTTAGTATAATATTATACGTAAGCTAAGGAATAAGCGTAAACCCTTATAAAATATAAATAATTTAAAATTAGAAATTTAAAAATCTTTAGGATTATAAAGCTATCTATTTATTCGTAAGATTATATAACTTTATCTAGATTTTCTATTACTATATTAGTATTACCGCGGAACCCCTAAACTATCTCCTAAAGAAAGATATTATTTTTAAGCTTAGACCGGAATAGAAGGAGGCTTTTAATAAGATAAAGGAACTAGCTATATAAGCCCTAGTACTTATTTTTTTTTATTTTAAACTCCTAACCTAGCTTAAAATTAACGCCTCTTAGAACGCTATTACCGGTATATTTTAGTAATAATAAGATAACTAAGCGTAAAAGCTAATAAGCTTTTTCTTAAAAATAATAAACTTAGCTAAATATATATACCTAATCTAAGACCGTAAACTTCTTATTATTATATAAAGCCTTAAGTATTTTTACTTAAAATTACTTAATTAGAAATTTAATATAATTATAGATTATAAGGCTTTAGTTTATTTTATAATAAAAAGATTACTTTTTATTTATTAAGTTTAATAATTCGATTTCTTTATTTAGTTCGATATCTATTTCCTATATTAACTTAGCTAATTAAATATAGCTATTAATACCTTTTTATATAAGATAGCTAAGCTTCTAATTATAAAAGCTTATAAGAAAAAGGAAAGGATACTTATAATAATTCCTCTAAAAAGCCTTAAATTTAAAATCCTAACCTTAACTTTTATAATTACCTTAGTCCGCCTCGGAGAAAACTTTACCTTATTAGGAGTAAAGTTAGTATAACTA
Organism: Ophiocordyceps camponoti-saundersi (nom. inval.); assembly: GCA_003339415.1. NCBI lineage: Eukaryota > Fungi > Ascomycota > Sordariomycetes > Hypocreales > Ophiocordycipitaceae > Ophiocordyceps > Ophiocordyceps camponoti-saundersi. Next base: position 4,829 of record PDHQ01000207.1, on the reverse strand, counting down.
ATCTAAAAAGAGAACGTAAGCTAGGATCTTAGATTTTACGGTAACCTCTTAGTTATTCCCGAATAAGATAGTTAGAAGCGGCTTTTCCTTCGTATTACCTTAATTCGGAATATATATAAGCTAGCTATCTTTACTTATAGTAGCTAAAATAAAACTATTTAGATATTTTAGCGAGATTACTATTAGCTTAAAATAAAATAAAATATTTATTAATATATCTATAATTATTATAAGTATTAAAGGAATAAGACTTCGAAGGATAAAACCTTAAGCTTACTATACTTTTTACTTATTTTAATTTCTATATAGGAGTATATAGCTTATAATAAGAAAGCTATACTAATAAATTATTTTAAGTATAATTATATTTAAACTTTTATCTATAAGCTAAGCTAGATTATCGCTATATTACTAAGTAAGAAGAACGATATAATAAAGGTGCTTACCGGACGCTATTTCTAATACCTTTATTATCTTTTTAGTATATTAAACGTATAGATTACTAATAACGCTAGCTTATTTATCTTAGGATTTCTTAGTAAAATTAATTAATTAACTAATATTAAGTATCGCTATAATAATACCTTATACTTATAAATATAAGGAAGCGTAAAGGTAACTAATTAATACTTAGATTAGAGGCTATAGTTTTATGCGAATAAACGTTAGGATAATTAAAATACTTTCTTTCCCGCGCTAAACTTCGCGTATAACTTCTTATAATATATTTCGATCGGTATAATACTACTTATAGTCGCCCTTAATAAAGATATACGGAACCCCCTCTCGGTAGCTAGTCCCCCGGATCCCTTAAATACTTTAGGCCTAATTACTATAGCTTATAAACTTATCGCCTACGCGTAGGAAATATAATAGTAAGCTTAAGCCGCTACTAAGAAAGCTTACTATAAGTAGGAAATATAAGTAAATAGGAAGCGTCGCCTAGTAAATTTCGTAATTAGTAATAAAGTATTCCTTAGCTATAAAGGCTTCTTTACGATTATATTTATAATACGCTTAAATATATAATAATTAAAACTTTTTATAGTTATCGAGGAATAAAGCTATAGCTATATCTTTAATTTATTAGATAGCTATTAGATAACGAATTTATTTTATACTAACTATTTTCGGAAAGCTACTATAGATCCGCTATTAGGGTAGAAGATATCTCCCGCTAAGCTAGAAGATATTAATAGTATACTAAAATAAGAGGTTAAGTAAATCTTTTAATCTTAAGTTACTAAATAGCGTTATCGGTTAAAATATTAAGTCCGCTAATATAGTTACGATTTAGATAAGATATAATATTTAGCTAGGAATTTCCGTTATATATTTATAGCCCTTAAGGAATTCTATAACCGTTTCCTAGATACCGCTAATCCGCCTATTAATCTTTAATATTAAGTTAAAGCCGCCGCTATAGATCGTAAGTATTAGGATAATAATTAAGATAATACGGCTATTTCCCTAGGCACCTAGCTATATAGTCGCCGTTATTAGTTTTAATAGGTATATTAAAACCTTTATTAGGGGGTAATATTACGCGCTAGTAATTATAGGGATTTCCTTTAGATATTTTACGGTAATTTTTAAAGATTTCCGAGGGATTTCCTTTAAATATTTTATAGTAATTTCCGAGGATTTCTAATAGATTTCCTTTAAATATTTTATAGTAATTTCCGAGGATTTCCGATTATAGTTACGTAACCTTAGAAACCTTATCGTAAAATTTTTAGGAAAACCTTAGGGGGAAATTACCTAGAAATAGAGTTAACTTTTTACTAGGATTTCCCCTTACCCTCTCTTATTTTTACTAGCACGTGCCTTTATATATTTTACTAAGATTTCGCTTACGGGAGTTTTCCTCTTTTCTTTCCTTTCTCCTTAGCTTAGAATCTTTATTTATAGTGCTAATATTATTATTTAATTAACGTATTTTACGGCTATAATATCGACTATATTCTTATAAGTATAGCTTTAGCTTAAATCTTAAATTAAGGCGAGATCCTCCTTAGCTATAGCCAGGGTTTAAAAAAAGTCAGTGAAAAAAGTTACAGAAATTCACTTTTAGTCATTTTTAAGAAAGTTCTTTATTTAATTATAAACTAGGGCCTAGGTTAGAAATTAACAAAAAATACCTATAAAATACTAGAAAAAACACTCTATAAGTACGTATTTTTTTTATATTAGTAATTATAGTTATATAGGCTATAAATAGCGATTAGTCATTTAGTGACTAAAGTCACTAAAAAATAGTGACTTTTTTTCTTAAAAAATTCCTTACTAATTAAGAAAAAATAATTAAAAGAAAAAAGGCTTATAGCTATTTAGCGAAGAATTTACTTTATTTTATAGTTATTTATACTACTTACTTACTCTTACTATAGATTTTTAACTTTAAAAATAGTAGTGACTTTTTTGCGACTAAAAAAAAGTAGTGACTGACTAATTTTAAACCCTGGCTATAGCTTATACCCCTCCGAACTCTTATTACTTATTATAACGCTTAGCTTATATAATATATAGCTCCATAGCGTTATCCTTAAGCTAGGGATATATAAGTATATAGGTAAAATTCGTTTAAGTATAAGTAACGCACGCGCGCGCGTTCGCGGCTACTAAATATTAGCTTAATCTTATTAATATATAGCCCGGATAAGGCGTAACTTACCTAGCTAATCCTAATAGCTAGCGTATAAACGGCGGACGCGGTTCTAAGTAAGTTTAAAAACGTAACTATCGTAAGGCGTAGCCCGTTCGTTACTAGTTTTTATATTACGGTCGCGGGCTATTACTATCGCGATAAGGGAAGTTAAGGTCGATATTATTTACGAAGGAAGGGGCCCCCGCGCTATATAAGCTATAAGATTTTATACCCCGCGGTAGCTTACTTACTAATTACGGGGCGCCGTAATATATACCGATACGTACCTCTTTACTTTATAATAGTACGTGCCTCCTTCCCTTACTAGGGTTTTAGCTTATATTTATCCTCCTATAGCTAAGGTTTACGGCCGCTTCTATCTTAGTAACCCCTAGACCCTAGCTCGTTCTACCCTAAACCCGCTACTACGACCTAGCGGACTAGTATAAGGCCCGCTATAGCACCCTCTCCTTACTTATTATTCTTACTTTACTAGCCGCCGACTACTTAGTAAGGGGTTTTCCCCCGGGCCCGGCCCGGTTTTTCCCCTCTTCCTACCCTTTATATGCCTAGATACCTTATAAGTCCCTAAAGTAATATAATATATATATAATATATTATAATAATAACCCTAAGCTCTTAGATTACTAAATATAGGACTTAGATATTAACCTCCTAACTTAGATTTATAATATTATTTTAAATATAGTAAATAGGGCTATATAAGCTATAATTATTTATTTATAGCTTTATTTAATAGAGAAGCGTTTTAGTAGCGGAAAGCTTGTTAAGAAATTTACGCGGAGGAGATAAAAAAATAAAGACGCTAGTAACTATATTAAAATACTAGCCTTAAACTATTAGTAAAGAATTTTATAGTTATTAGTTTAAATATAAATATTTAACTATTAATAAGATATATAATTAAAATATTACTAATATTACCTATAATAAAAAGTCTAAATAGAAAAGCTTTAGATTTTACTACGCCTAATATTAATTTTATATAAGGATAAACTTATACCGCTTAGAAAAAAAGAAAGGAGTCTAAAAGACACGCGCTTAGTATAAGGCGTAATCTAAAAGAAAAAGGTAAGATATTAGCGGCGTCGGATTCGCCGTTTAATTCGGAGTAGGGCTATGCCTAGCTAAGTTCTAGCTAGGGGTAGTCGTAACCGTAGCGGAGGAGGAAGAAATTTTCGTAAAAAAACTAAAGTTATAACGCGCTCCGAATATAAGTTAAATTCGTTTATATACTAGTCTAAAAATATTAACTTTAATAGAAAATATATTAAATATAATTAAGGATTATTATAAATTTTAATTAATAAAAATAAGAAAAAACTATATTATTAACTATTAAGTATTATATTAGCTAATATATTCTATATAGTTTAAGCTATAATAATAGCTTATAAGGAACTTAAATTAAATTAAATTTAAACTTAGATTAATTATATTTTATATAAGGAAATTAAAAATATTATTATTATTACTATTAGTTAAGTATCCTTCCTAAGCTAAATAGGTAGCTAAAGTTATATTATAAACTTCTCGTAATAAAAATACTAATAAATTAAACTTAAAATATATATACTATATTAACTTAGATAATAGGGGTCGGGTAACTTATCTAAATTATATAGCGTATAGGAATATTACGTTTACCGCATAATATATTCTAGCTAATAAAGTTATAAAAGATTAAATAATAACTTTACTTATAACCTATCTCTCTCTTAAAAAATATAGAAAAGTAAGTATATTATATATACGTTCCCCCTCTTACTAACTACCTCCTTATCCTCCTCCTATATTAACTTCGTATATTATATTAATATTATACTAATCTTAGATCGGTATTATCTTAAGTTCGACTCCTTTTTATATATATCCCTAACCTCCTACTTTATTTATATAGAGATAGTTATCTTTATAACGTATACTACGCGTATTTAACGCGTATTATATTCTTAAGTAGCTAGCGATATATATATTCTAATATTAGTAGCTTTTCTTTTTATAGTTAGGAATATATATTTATTAAGTAAGTAGTGTAATAATCTAGGATATAAATACTAGTTAAAAGTACTATTCTTATTATATAAGCAGTATTTATTATATAAACGGCTTAATAATATAATTTATATAATAAAGTAAAAATACTAGCATCTAGTATTTA
>PDHQ01000206.1:0-62045 GCA_003339415.1 Ophiocordyceps camponoti-saundersi (nom. inval.) | reverse complement strand
TATAAAATACTTAAATATTTAAATATTAGTATTTTATACCTTATTTAGGTAGCTTACTAATATAAGTAATATTTTCTGCTTATATAAGAATTTATCGCGGATTTTACTAAGTAGTTTGCTTAGTAATCGGATAAGTATATAAGTACTTATAGCCGATTTATTACACTGTCTCAGATTAGGCTATATTATACTTCTGCTATTACGGGTTAGGTTTAAGGCTAAACATACTAAGGGCTCGAGCCTAGTTAGGTTTATATATTAGCTATACTAAATTAGTATAAAGGGGCTACTATAGTTAGACTTAGTAGTAGTATAATATAGCTCGAGCTAAGATAGCTTATATATTTTAATAAGTTATATGCTTATTATGCTAAATTATATATTTTTTATAATAATAATATTAATTCCTATTAAAACCTTATTAAGAGTCTGCTTAGCTATAGTAAATATTTTATTATTATAAATATTATTAAATTAGGTTAAGAATATATTTTCCTTAGTTTTTAAAAAACCTATTTAAATATATTATATTATAAAATAAGCCTTATTAAGAGAAATATTACTTATTAAGTAAAAAAAAGCTTATTTAAGCTAAAAAGGAAAGTTATAATAACTTTTATTAAATAGTAAATCTTAAATATAATTTTAACTAAAATTATTAAATTTAAAAGCTAGAATAATTAGCTTAATTAGGAAATATATATTAAGATAATAATGAAATAATATTATCTCCTTTAATATATTAATTAATTAAATAAGGAAAAACCTTTAAAAGAAATATTTTAGCTATAAAGAAAAGATAAAATAAGAAAAATTTATTATTAAAAGCTTATTTTATATTATTATAAGAATATTAGAATTTTTAGAATTTATAATAATAAATAAAAATAAAACTATATATAATATAAAATATTAAAAAATATTAAAAAAATATAATATAGCTTTAAAAGTTACTTTTATATTTATAATAAAAAAGATATATATTATAAAAGCTAAAAACTTTATAATATTTAGCGCTTTTATAAAATATTTTAACTATTTTTAAAATTAACTAAATATTATAATATTAGATTTTTATAAAAAATAGTTTATTAAAGCTTTAATTAATATAATTAAAAGTTAGCTTCCTTTTTAATATTAAGATTATATATCTAAGCTAGCTAAATAAAAGCTACCGATAAAAAAAAGTATTAATATTTTTTAAAAAACTATATTAATTTAGTAAATATTAAATAGTCTTTATATATATATATATAAGTATAAGAAGTAAAAGTAATATAAGTTAAATATAATTAATAATAAATACTTTTCCTATTTTTTATAAGAAAAAGTAGCTATATAGCTAAATAATATTCTACCTTTATTATTACGCGCTAGCTTTTATAAGGATTTCCCTTATAATATTTTATAATAATTTCTAAGGATTTCTAACCGTAGTTATATAACTTTAGAAACCTTGTCGTAAAATTACCCGGAAAGACTTTAAGGGGAAATTACTAGGAAACATAATCGCTTTTCTACTTAGATTTTACTATACCCTCTCTTATCTCTACTAGCATATGCCCTTATATATTTTACTAGGATTCTATATACTAGAGTTTTTCCTCTTTTCTTTCCTTTCTCCTTAGCTTAGAATGTTTATTTATAGTGCTAATATTATTATTTACTTAATATATCCTAGCTATAATACCTATACCCCCTTTTTCTTTTTTAAAATATCTTCTATCCTTTAAGTTATATAAAATATAACTTAGGTATTTATATATATTTTATTAAAAACTTTCTTATATTTAAGTTAACTTTTATATATATATTATATAATAAATATTAAAAAGTATAAAGAGATAATATTAATATTTATTTTTTTTTATTTATAAAAAAAGAAAATAAAAAAAAGAGTATTATATAAAGAAAAAACTTTATAGTTTATTAAATATAAATATATTAAAGAAAAATAATTATATTATATTAAATAAGTATATAATTAAAAAACTATAAAGGTAAATAACGCTTTATATATTATTTTAAAAAAAGATTAAAAAAATAAGCTATTAGTTAAAAAATAAAAGTTAGATTATAAAATAACTTAACTTATAGCGCGTTTTATAAAAGTTCTACTATTAAGGTTTTTAATAATAATATTATTAAGGAAAATAAATAATAATAATATTTTTTATTACTTTATATTAAAAATACTAAAAAAGATTATAAAAAATCGGATTTTACTATACTTTATTACTTTTAAAAAGGTATAAAAACCTCGCTAACCTCCCTTTTCCTCCCTCTTTTTTTCTCTTCCTTTTTTAAATACTAATAATAATAATAATAAGTTAAACTTAGAATTTTAAAAAAACTTAAATAATTATATAAAATAATATAAGGGTTCGGCCCCTAAGCTATCTACGAGGAGGTGACTCTATTATTTAGAATAACTATAAAGAGCTATATAAAAAAGGTTATAACGCCTAATAGGGGTAGGCGATCCGCGCGCGCGTTACGCGCGGATATAACTAATTACCCTACGTAACTTAGTTATTCGGGTATAGCCCGAATCCCTTATATACCCCGCCGCTCTAAGAAAAAAATATATCTATTTTTAGCGGGGGTATAAGTTAAAATAAAATAAAAATTCCCTTATATATTTTTTTTCTTTTCTTTTTTTCTTTTATATATTACTTATTTTAAAAATATTAATTTTATTATTTTTATATTATTACTATAATACCGCCTTATATTATTTTTCTATTAATATATTATTTCTTTATATTATTATATTAATATATTAGCTATTTTATTTACTTTAACTTATATTATAAGGGAGTATATTATATAAGAAAATAGTAATAATAAAGATATTACGCTATTAATAAAAATATTATATATATATACGCTTTATTTAAATAATTTAATAAATAATAAGATAGCTAACTATATCTATAGCTAGGCGGTAGCCTATTAGGTATATTATTCTTAATATCGTAAGTATTTATAAAAAAGGTACTTTTTTGCTAGGAATGTATATTTTTAGCAGGCTGCCCGTAACTTATAAAATATAGCTACTAATAACGAAGCTATCTAAACGCTTACCCGCGCTTATAATAATATTACTCCTAGCTAACGCGCTATCTTAACGCTTACTTTTTAGGCCCGCGCTAACTACCTTAAGAAGTTAAGATATAGCTTAATATTATATAATTTACTTTTTATTTTATAACTAATATCTTTTTATTTTTATTAGCTAAGCTATCTAACTTTAATACTCTTATCTTTTCTAATAGTAATATTATTCCTACGCTTATATTATTAATATATTACCGTAAAATAAGTAACGCTATATATAAATATTAGTAATATTAAGCTTAATAATAAGGGGAAGTTATCTCCGGCCTTAATATATTTACCTCCCGTTATAAAAAATCTTTACGGCGGTAAAAGTAAATATAATAAAATATTCTCGCCTTATAATAAGAAAAGGCGGCTACTAAAGCTAAGGATTATTAATAATAGCTTAAGGCTAATTATAATATTTATATAATTTTCGCTAATTTCGCTATTTTTTTATTACTAACCCGCGCCCCTTACCTTTTTAACCGCGCGTTTTTTATACCGCTTAATATTTAGATATATTAAGCTAAGCTTTAAAGCTAAATTTATTACGCTTTAGCTAAGCTAAATTAGCCTTTATAATTACCTTTACTTATAGCTAGGGGTTATAATTATTTATATAATAAGTTATTATTTAAGCTTAATATACTTCCTTATAATTATAATAATTTAAGCTAAGCGTAAGTAGTTAATAATATTAAGAAAAGTAATTAGGAGAATATACTAAATACGCTATAATAATAATAAAAAAAATAAGAATAAAAAAAAAGTAAGGCGTAATAAGCTAAAAAGAATTTACTAAAAAGGGGGAGGAATTTACTTAATTAAGTTTAAATAGAAAAATATATTTAGGGCTATTATATATATAAATATCTCCTTAGCGTAACTTATAATAATTTAAAGCTACGTAATATTATAAGCTATCTAATAGCTTCTAAGTTAGCGTAATATATTTTTTTTATTTTATTAATACCTAATAATAAAGAGGTTAGCCTTATAAGCGCCGCCTATAAGTATTTTTTATAGCGAGGATTTTTTTAATCTTATATTTATTAAATAATAAGTTATTATTTAAAAATTATAAGGAAAGTTTAAGCTAGCTATTAGCGAGGTCTTATAATAAGAGTAAATTATATATAATACGCTTAAGTAAATTAATATAAAATATAAAGTATATATTTTTTAAAATATTAAGCGTAATAGTTAAAAAAAATAGGATAATAATAACTTTATACTTAGCTTTAAGATAATTAAGTTTCTTAAAAAGGTAATTAGAATAAATATATTATAAATTTAACTATATAAAGTTACTAATTTAGAATTATTCTATAAGGCGATAAGCACTATTAGAGGTATCTTATTATTTTTATTAAGCTTATATAATTAATATTTATATAAGTTAAATACTTTCTTATAGGTATTAAGCGAAGGTAATAATATGCCCTCTTAAGGAAATAATTAGTATAAAATATATAATTAGTTATTATATAAGATTAAAGTTATATTTATATAATAAGTAGTTTAGACTAACGCTTATTATTAATAATTCTTTATTATTTAAAGTAAGCTAATAAGTAAGTAAGTAAGAGGGCTAATTAAGCTAAGAGAATAATATTATATAATAAAGGATAGCCTATACTTTTTAGTTTATTCGCTTTATACCGCTATTAGTTTATAAATAGTAAGCTATAAATATAAGTTATTTAATATTTACTAAGCGGTAAAAAGTTAACTAAAAGTAACTTATTTAGTTTAAATTATAGTTAGATATAATCTTTATAAAAAAGCTATAAAAACGCTATTAAATATAAATAAAATATCTAGCGTAATACTTAGCTTTTATTAATATTATTACTTTAAGCTATATATATTTAAATAGCTAATTAGTAATAACTATAAGGAAGCGGGGCTAGGAAAAATTAGTAATAGGTAAATTTATTATAAAATTTATTAAGATAGTTATTTAATATCTTTCTAATAGCGGTAATAGTTATAATAAGCCTTAGTAATAATAATATTAAAAGTAATTCTTATAATAATAATAGTTTTATATAAACCGCGCTATATTAGCTAATATATTATCTTAGTAATAGTAATAATAGAGTAATATAAATATAATATTCTTTCCGAAGTACCTTATAAGTAGTAAATTATAGGTTTTTTAAATTAAGGTAGTTATTAAGAGTTCCTAGTTAGGCACTTAAAGTCGGCCTTAGAATTATAGCTAGCCGCTAGTAGAAAAGGAATAGTTTATAATTTACTCTTTTATACCCGCCTTAAAAGGGAACTTCCGAGCGCCCTCTTATAAAGCGGTATATTATACTATATAAAGCGGGTTAAATTATAACGCTATAAGCTATAATTTTTATAAATATATATTTACGAAAAGGGTTAAGGCTAAAAAAGTAATACTTTAGCTTTAAATTAGTTATAATTTAAAAAAATAAATAAATAAGGGCTATATAATATAGCTAAAATATAAGGCGGTATATTATTACTCCTAATTATAGCGGGATAATATATTAAGATAAGATATATATTTACCTAAGCGGTATTATAAATAAAAGTTAAAAAAGTAAATATTTCGGCCTATTAAGCTTAGTATTTTAATATAGCTTTTAGAATAGTAAAATATTTTAAAGTTTTATAATCTATAAGTATAGTAAATAAGGAGGAAATATTATAAAGTTTAGCTAACTACGCCTTAAGGTAATAAATAATAATAAGAAGTTCCTTATCGTAAATAGTATAATTTCGCTTTATAAGCTAAAGCTTATAAGAGAAATATATTATAAGCTATAAGATTTAGTCTTAGCTACGCTAGGAAAGGTATCCGCTTATTACCTTACTTAAATAATTTACTTTTATAATAATATCGAGATCTAAAGGTTTTATTACGCTAAAGTAAGAGAGGAGATAAACGCTACTTTAAGCCGGTTAAAAATATTTTAATAAGCTAAAGTCTAATTAAAAAGAGCGTTACGCTTTATAAAGGCTATAAGTAGGGCTATAAAGGAAAAAAACTATAAAATAAAATTATAATAAAAGTTTATAAAGCTAATAAAGCTACGTATACTTTTTATATAAGTTAGTGCCTTCTAATCTTAAATTACCGAAAGCTTAGCTAGGTCCGGGCGTATCTTTTATTTTATATAAATAATAAATCCTAAATATTTAACTTTATAAACTATAAATATATATTTATTAAAGTTTAAATATAGCTTAGCTTATTATAATTTTATAAGAATAACGCGTACTTTTTTCTAATAATTTAAAAATAAGCCGCTTAAGTAAATAAAAATATTATTAAGGTAAGTAATTATAAAATCCCTAAAGAAGTCGCTTAGGGATATATTAATATACCGCTAGAATAAAGCGGGGGCGCTAGCTAAACCGAAAAGATAGATAAGGTATTTAAATAGCTTAAAATATATATAGAAAGTAGTTAGATATTCCTCGCCTTTCGCGATATATATCTTATAAAAGGTAATATATATATTAAGCTTAGTAAACTATTAGATATTAGAAAGACTATATAGAGTTTCCTTTATAAGGGGTAAGGGATAGCGGTCTTACTTTATAAGTTTATTTAAAGTACGGTAATTAACGTAAAACCGCTAGCCGCCCCTAGGCTTCTTAGTAAAGAGGATTAGGGTAGCTATAAATAATAAGCTAATATAAATCTAACTTTTATCTATTAGGTTAGTAATTTACTTTTATATTTTAAGGAGATATTTATATAATATATTATATAGTAGGCCTTATAATAATAATAAAAGGGATCTATTAAGCTATTATCGTAAATAGATATAGTAATTATATATATTACGATAAGGGGGAAATATATTAGCTTTCTTTTTATCGAAAAGGTTATAAAAGTTAGATATTTTAGAAAGTAAAGAAACCGGGGAGGTAAAGGGAGCTAATATATTAACTTATAAGACGCGTAAGATATCTTATAAGCTTATAGTAAGGAAGCGGTAACTTATTTACTAACGGGATTTACGCTTTATTAATATAGTAAAGGTTAAGCTAAGTATAATAATTATATAGTATTTTAAAGTTTATATTTCGCTATATAAAATAATAAAGTTATTTACGGAATAGATTATAAAATATTACTATTTTATATAAAAAGATACGTTATATCGCGCTATTTATAGTAAGCTAAGAATTATATTTTAAATTAAGCTAAGGATTATATATATAACTATAAGTATTTACTAGCTATTAATATTAGTAATAAACTAGATAAGATAATAAATTAGGAAAGATTCCTTAAAGCGAACTTATTTCTAATAGCGGGTTTAAACTATAATATAAATTATACGTAAGGTAAGAAAAGGGATATATTAGAGATAATAATATTATACTTAAGACTCGCTTATAATAGCGTAGTAATTATAGCTATTATTTACTTACGCGTTAATAAAAATAATAGAATTTACGAGAATAAGAATAAGGAGAGAACTAATATTTATATTCCTTATAATATCCGTAAATTAGTTCTTTAAACTACTATCTATTAAATTAACGCGATTACCTTCCCTTTATAAGAGACTTAGTATAAGGGGGATTCTTTTCTATAATTTAAATAAATATCTTAGTTAGCTTTTCTAATTTCTATAAAATATATAGAAAAGGATAAGGGTAATAATAAGTATACTAAGCAGTCCTTCGCGAAATAACTTACTTAGCTATAATATAGGTAATAACTATTAACTTATTATTTACTATATTTTTTTATAGAAACGTAGGGAGCGGAGTAGCAGAGTCCTAAGCGTTACTTTTTATATTTACTATACTTTTAACTATAAGAGGAGCGCGCTAAAGTTATATTAATTTAGTAGATATTTATTATAAATATATTAATATCTTAGGCCGCTTAGGGGGAAGTAAGAGAAAAAGGTATTTAACTTTTACTTTTAATTTAGAATAATTTAATATTAATAATAATAAAACGGATATAAGCTATAAGCTATAGCTAAAATATAATTATTAAGGGGGATATTATATCTAAGATAGTAATATTATAACTTAGGGGTAAGTATATAATATAGATATATTATTTTAATTTCGTCCGCCTACGTAATACCCCCCGAAAATAAAAGTTTTACTTTAAAATAAATAAGGAAATTAGAAAATAACTTAGAGGTACCTTAAAAGAGTTTTTCTAACTTTATTATAGCTATTTAATAGCGGTAAGGATCGGTAAATATAATATTAAAATACTTAAAAAAAGTTTTAACTTAATACTAATATTTCTCGCTATACTTAAAAAATAAAGCTATTTTAAACTAAATAATAAGCGATAAATACTAATAAAGGAAAACTTATTAGTTATAATTATTATTAATAAAAGCGTAATCCGCTAATAGCTTATATAATATTAGGGCCCGCTAAGCTAGAAAAAGTATCTTATCGCTATTAAAAAAGAAGCTAAAAAGGAGGGGCTTCTTTTATAGCGGTTACGGCGAGGGATCTAGCTAAAGCTATTAATATTACGTTAAGGAGTAAATTATATTATATTACGCTTATAAAACCTCTTATAGCTTAGAACTTATTACTTATTATTATTAAAGCTAGGTAATAATTACCTTTTAAGAGATAGGGTTATTTATTATAATAATAGTTATTTTATATAAGGGTTCGGCCCCTAAGCTATCTATAAGGAGGTAACTTTATTATTTAGAATAATTATAAAGAGCTATATAAAAGGGGTTATAACGCTTAATAGGGGTAGGCGATCCGCGCGCGCGTTGCGCGCGGATATAACTAATTACTTTACGTAACTTAGTTATTTAGGTATAGCCTGAATCCCTTATAAATAATTTAATTTTTTATAATATTAGTTTTTAGTTATATAATATATTTTTTAATTTAAATAATATTATAGCTTATTAACTTAGGTTTTACTAAGTTTATATATTATATAAAAAGGAAAAGAATTATTATTTTAAATTTAAATATTTATTAAATATAAGAGAAAAATTTAAGTTTTTATATAATAGCTATATTAATAAGAAAATAGTAAATAAAAATATAATTACCTAAAATATTATTATATAATATTTTTATTTACTTAAATAATATATAAAACTTTAAATATATTAATATAATAATTATATAACGCTGAAGCTATTTTCTAGCTATTTTACTAGCTAGTTATAATAAAATAATTATAAAGCTATATATTATTTATATAAGTAATTTATATTTATTTAATATATATTATATAAATAGTAAGTTTTATATATTTTATAAATTTTACGCTTATAATAATATAAATATAAACTTTTTATTCTTATATTATAAGTAAACTCTGCTCCCTTTATTACTTTATAGTAATAATAAGCCGCGCTTAAAGTAACTTTTAAAGGGAGAGTAACGCTATATAAGTTAATTATAATTATAAAAAATTTTTACCCGGAATATAGCTTTACTCTATATTATAATAACTTTAAACTTAAGGATTTATTATATTTATTATTTTATTAAAAGCTAAGGTAAATATTAATAAACTTATTTTAGGAAACGCTTTTATTTTTATATAAATAATTATTAAATAAATAGCGGAGTTTAAAAAAGTTTAAGGAAGCGCTTTATTTACTTTAATTTTATTAATTAATAATATTTCCTTAGCTATTATAGCTATAATTTTTTTATAGCTTTAAAGAGTATAGAATATTTTTAATATATACTATAATTATAGCTAAAGCGTTAAAAAAATTATTAAAAAGTAAATTTTTAAATAATATAAATAATAATTTATAATTTATTTTAAATTTATTATTACTCCGCTTTAAGTTTTAGGCTTTAAAATAATTATTAAAAATATTAATTATAAACTTTATAAGTAAAGCTAAGCTTTTATAATAAAAAAATTACCTAATATTAATATTATAATAATTTTTTAAAATATTATTTATAAGCTTTAGTTTAATTTAAAATAGCTTTATATTATTTTTTAAAGAAAAGTATACTTAATTAGTAGAAGTTATATTTTTATTATAAAAAAAGTATTAATATAAGCTTTATAATAAAATAATAAGGAAGCTTTTTTAAAAAATATTAAATTTTAAAATAAAGTTTTAATAATATAATTATATATAAAAAATTTAATTTAAGAATTTAATAAAGCTTTTTAATAATTATTATTAATAAGATAGTAAATATAAATTAAATTTATAATAAAAATATAATAATATAAATAAAAAATTTTAACGCTAAATTATATATATTAAAAATCTAAGTTTAATAATATTTTAAATATTATTAACTTAAATATATTATTAAGTATTATATAGTAAAACTATAATATAATAAATATTTTATTTCTTTATATATAAAAAGTAAATTTCTTTATATTATAGCTTATAAGAAAAAATTATATTATTTTTTTTATTAAAAATCTTATTTTAAATAAAGTTAATTTTATTTTAAAATAAGAGTAATATAAGATTAAGCGAAAGATATATATACCTCTTAATTTTAAAAGTTTATAAACTAAAATTTTATATATATCGCCTCTCCTCCCTATCCTATATTAACCGGAGTTTAATAATAGCTAAGTTAGAAACGCTAAAGGGCGAATATAATAATATTTTCTCTAACCCCTTTTCTAAACTTATTTATAGTTTTATTAAAATAATTTAACTATTTTTTAAAATTAATTATTATAAAGTTTATTATAAGATAATAAAACCTTAATATATTTCCAAGCTATATTAATAAGGCTTTAATTAATTAAATTATTAAGGCTATTTTAATTAAATATAAAAATTTTATTTATAATAATAATAATAGCTAAAAAATAAATAGCTATATAAACTTTATATTAAACTTAATTTATATATATTTTTATTATTATAAGCTTTATTTTAGGGAAAATATTAGCTTTCAAATTCTTAGTTATAACTTAACTTATTAAATATATAAAATACTAAGTATAGGCGAGGTTTAATTTTAAGCTAAGGTAATACTTAAGGGGTAAGTTTTATTTTAAGTTTTTAAGTTTTTCCCCTTTTTAAGATATATAAAAAATAGTTTTAAGCTAAATTAAGTATATTAATATATAATAAATAAAGAAATATATATATAAATAGTAATAATATATATATTAATTATATTTAATAATTATATAATTTAAAATATTTTTATCTATAATAAGTAATTATATTTTAAACTCTTAAGCTAGTACTTTATACTTTAATAATAATGCTTATAGTATTAGCTAATAATCTAAAAGCGGGAAAAGTATAATAATAATAAAAGGCCTGCCTTTTAACGCGGAAGAGTATATAATAAACTCGGATAATAAATAAAGGGGTAAGGGGGGTAAAAAATAATAATAAAAGCGTTAGATAATAAGGAAAATATTAAGAAAATAATATAAGGAATTTATAACTTTGCTAAAAAATAAGTATAGGGGTTAAATAATACTTAAAATAAATTAATAATAATTTTATTATTAGAAAAATATAATATAAAAAAATAAAATAAAAAATATAAAAAGTATAGTAAAGAGGAAAAAAAAGATAGATAAAAAAAATAAAAAAAAATAAGTATAAGTTATATATAACTTAAGTAAGTTATTAAACCGCTACCTTAATATATAACTTATAAGAATTTATAAAAATAAAAGTTAATAAAGCTAAGTTTAAGCTATTTTTAATATAAGCGTTAGCTAAGTTATTTTTCTTATTAATTTAATAAATTTTTAAAATTTCCTTATATTTATATAATTTATAAATAGCTATATTTATTTATTTATACGCTAAAAGCCTTTATAATATCTAAAGCTTTTATAATATAATAAGTAGGAAAAATCTCTTAAAGTAAAATAAAACCCCCTAACTATTAAAAAAAGCTTACTATACGCTTATATAAAAATATAGCGGTAATTAGCGGTAATATAATATAATAAGCTTATTACTTAAAAGTAATCTTAAATAATATAAAAAAAGTAAGGTAAGAAGGGGAGTATAGAGAAAAAGAAAATATATAAGGCGCGGAGCGGAAAAAGCGGGGCGGTATAATATAGTATAAGGCGGTATAGGGCGGTACGGGGCGGTATAAGCGGTATAAGGCGAGGTAATATAGCGCGGGGCGGAGGAAAAAAAGTCCGAGAGGGGGTAAGGTAAAGTAGCGGGGTAGCTACTTTATTATCTATTAATAATTAGAAAAAGGGAGGCTATATCTTTTTCTTTTTTACTTTTTTTTCCTTTTTTTTTTCTTTTTATTATTTTTAAAAAAAGGTATTTTCTAACCTTTTTTTTAACTTTTTTTTAACCTTTTTTTTAACTTTTTTTTAACCTTTTTTTTAACTTTTTTTTTAACTTTTATAATAAAAAAAATAATAAAAATTATATAGCTATATTAATAAAATAATAGCGATAAATATATTTAAAACTATTTATAATAAGCTTTATAACTTTTTTTATATTATATATATAGCTTAGCTAGCTAATTATAAAATTTTATATTAAAAATAATAAAATAAATAATATTATATAATATTAGCTATATATAAAGCTAATAAAATATATAAGCTTATAATTAGCTAATTATTTTAATTATATTAAAATTTAATATAAATATTAAGTAATTAGTAAAGTTAAAAGTTAAGGGTAAAGTTAAAATTAAAGCTTAGAATATTAACTAAGTTATAAATATATTTAAAAAAGTTATATATTATTATAATAAAAATAGCATAATATATTAGCGGAGGAGGATAGCTAAATAGCTTATTAGTAAATATAAAATAATATAAAGTAAAATAAAATTTTAAATATAGCTAATAGTAAATAATAAGAAAAAATCTAAGTTAACTTATATAATATATAAAAATAAAATAAAATATTAAAGCTTTAATTTAGTAAAATAATAATAATATTTTAAATAAGCGCTTTAATAAGGTTAGCTACCTTAATAGCTGCCCTTAATATTACTCTTATTACTATAATTATTAATACTTTTTCTTAGAAATCTTATATATTAGTGCTACGATGACGGCTAGGAGGACGAGTAAGCTATGCGGACTCCGCACCGGACCCGGTCTGCGCGCACTCTTACTACCGCGGAGTCCGCTCCGGGGGAAATATAAGCTTTTAAATTACTAGTTAATACCTAACCTATTAAATATATAGAGTGCCGGGTACGGGCGGGGTCTAACCCGAAGCCGAGGTAATACTTAAGGGGAGGGTTTTACTCCGAGTTCTCTAGTTTTTCCCCCTCTTAGAATATATATAGGATAGTTTTAAGCTATACGAGGCATATTAGCATATAATTTATTATTATTATATATTAGTGCTAATTTACCTTAAAATACTTAGTAAATAAATAATTATTAATATAAGCGGAGTAAAAAGTAAAAAAAGGGGCGAAGTAATAATAATAATAATAATAGTAATAAATATAATAATTAAATTATAAGCGGAGGTAATAATAATAATAAATATAAAGGAGGAAATAAAAGCGGTAATAAGGGGCGTAAAGGTAAAGGCGCTAATTTAAATAATAATAGCTATAATAATAATAGCGAAATTTATAATAAAAGTAAAAAAGGTAATAATAATAATAATAAAAATATTTATAATAATAATAATAATTATTATTATTATTATTAGCTTAAAAAACTTAATTATATTATTCTTATAAGAATTTAAATTAAAAATATTTTTATAAATATAAAACTTTTAATTTATTATATATAATATAATATATAATCTTAACTAAATATAAAATAATATTAATTAAAAAATAGTAAGTTATATTAAAATTAACTAATTTAAGTATATTTTAAAAAATATTATTAAGGTTTAATATATTTTTAACTTAAATTTACTAAAGCTAAAGCTAAAGTTAAAAATAAAGCTAAAAGCGGAGGATAAGATAGTAGCTTAAACGCTAATTTTTATTTTATTAATATTAGAGAGTAAATTAAAGAAATAATAATTAAAAAAAAAGCAAATAAAGTTAAGAGGGCGGGTAAAATAAAAGAGGTAAATAATATAAAAAAAAGTAAGGAGAAATAAGAAGCGAGGGAGATAAAAGCTAAGAAAATTATAAAAGAGGAGTTAAAGCTTAAGCTAGACTTTATTTAAATATTAAAATTATCTCTTACGAAATCCGCGTTAGTAATATTTAAGCGTATAGCGGAGAGTAATAATAGTAGCTTAAAAGATAAGCTTATAAAGGTTAGAAGTATTATTAAGCGTAAAAAATAAAATAAAAGGCGGGGCGGGAAAAGGGGTAAGAAAGCTAAATAAGCTAAGAAGGGCTAAGCGGAGTAAAGAGCGAAGTTAGGAGCGGGGTATAAGGTAAATAGATAATAGTAATTATATAGCAAAAATACTAAAAACTATCTTTTACGCTTAAACTTTATATTTAAATATTTTAATATATTTAAATATTATAAAATAATAAAAAGAGGTAATATTAATAAAGGTATTATAAGTAAATAAATTATAAAGTAAGAAAGCTTATAATAGCTTTATAATTAAGGGCTTTATTAAAATCCTTATAATTTTAAATTAAACTTATAAAAATATTAATAAAAGTGTTTTTTATAAATAATTAGTTTATAATATAAAGTAAAATAAGCTATTATCTTATCTTTCTTACTATTATAAAAATAATAAAAAGTTATAATTATAAGAATATTATAAATATAAAGAAACTTATTAAAGCTAATTTTACTATTATAAAGTTAAGTTAAGGCGCTATTTAAGAATTTCGGAAAGCTTTAATAGATTTATAAAGCGTTATTAAGTTTTAATTAAGGTAATTTATTAATATAGTATTTAAAGGACTAGCTATACTTTTAAAGCTTTCCTTTTTTAAAGTTTTAGCGGAGTTACTTTTTTTTATAAAAATAAGCTTTTAAAGTTTTAGGGAATTAGGAGGAAATATTTAAAGTTTATATTTAAATAATAAAAGAGGATTAAAAAGATTTAAAAGGGATATAAGTAAAGCGGGGCTAACTTTTATAATATTAGTAAAAATATATATTAATTCTCTTAAATATAAAGCGAATATAAGCTATAAGCTTTTTATTATAAAAGAGTTAATAGCTATAAATAGCGTAATAAAATAAGTAAATATTAATAAGGGGAATAAAAATTTTAGATTAAATATAATAAAAAGGGATTACTTAATATACCTTAAAATAAAACTTTTTACGATTTTAAACGATCGGGGTCCCTATTTATTCTTAACGCCGTAATATTACGAGAATTTAGTGCTTTCTACCTCTCGGAGTCCGACTCTGCTAAGGGAATAGCCCTAAACGCGGGGTTACGGGGCGGCCCGCCTCCCGGTCCGCTATTAATGCTAATAGTACTCGATAGCGGAACCTAAGGGCTTAACTAATCCCGATAATATCCGTATATAAGTAAAAATTAATATAATATAGCTATTAACTCCGATAACTTATTTATCGATATTTTTTAAACCTTAATAGATTTTATCTTAAAATTTATATATAAAAAACTTATTAAGGTAATCTCCGCGTAAGATTTTTACCTTATATAAAATATCCTTAATATAGTATTTACTAAGCTTTAATAGCGCTAATAAGCCTCTAAGAACCTATTTAGCTTACTTATTATTATCTCCCGCGCTATTTAGAAATTAGTTAAAGCTACTTTTTATAAGGTAATAAGTAAGGGGTTAGACTTCGCCCTTAGAGTTCTAACTTAGGCTAGCGTAATTACGAGCTCCGCCCCGAACTCCGCCCCTCTTACGGCGCCCCTTATATGCCCGGTTCCGGTAAGAACGGAGAGGGAGGTATTTATATTAGTAAAAGATATTTTAGTAATTAAGAGAGTTCCGGCGCCTACTCCCTAAGAGGTTATCTAGAAAATTAATAAAGCTATAAGTTACTTTATAATAGTTACTATATACTAATTTCTTAGCGGAGACCTTATAATTACTTTTAACTTAAAATATAAAAACTTTATTTTAAGAGATAAGTAAGTAGCTTAGGCTTTTAAAGCGGAGGCTAAGCGTATACGCTAAACTTATATTATTATCGCTAAGGGTATTTAGACCTTAATAGCTAATTATAACTATAATACGCTACTTAATAGTATTAAGGAGGTAAATAAAGTTAATATAATCTAAGCGAAGGTATTTTAACTTTAATATATTTTTAGTAAAGATATTTTACGGACTTATCTTATTATAAGCTTAGGTAATATAGAAAATATAAATAAGCTTTACTTAAATAAAATAGTTATAAATATAAAAATAATTTATTATAAACTTTATAAAGATTTTATACGCCTTAAGTAATATTATAAATATTTCTAATTTAAATATATTACTAAGTATTATTAGGAGCCCCCTTAATATAAATATTATATAGCTACTTTATATAATAGCGGAGAAAAGAACTACCTTATATAAAAAAGAGAGAGACCCCGCTATTATATTTTATATAAAAGTATATACTTTATATAGTTAAAAGACTACTTAGAGTCCTAGAAATAATAAAGCCGCGCTAAGTTTAGCTTCCCTAATAAACCTCGCCTTTTTTAATTATCGTAGTTTACTTAACCTCCGGCCCTTACTTAGCGGTAACCTTATAAAGATAGCGAAAGCTTTATTACTATCTTCCTAAGGAAGCGAGCGTATTACGGATTCCCCGAAAATACGCTTTAGCGCCCTTTTTATAATATATTATTTACTTAAGTCTCCCTAAAAAGCTCCTAACTTAGTAATACTTATAGTAGCTATAAGCTACGTAATAAACTTCGTAACTTATAACTAGCTTTATAATAGTTTTAGGTAAAGTTTATATTTATAAACTTTACGCTATTAAAGTAATTATAAATAATTATTCCTAATACTTAATTTTTATAAAAATTATAACCTTATTATAAAATATATAAAAAATTAACTACTTTATTTAGCTTATTTTATTTAGTAAAAAAAGTTATAATATTATTATTATATAAGAATTTTAGCCTAATATATATAATCGCCCTCTACTTTTAAAACTCGCTTTTTACTACCTTATCTAAAGCGAAAGTAAAGCTCTCTTTTATATATATAAATAATATAAAATCTATAACTAAAACCTTATAATAAGGCTTAACCTTACTAAAATATTTTTTTATAATAAACCCTAAGTATTTATAGTTTACTCCCCGCTATTTAAAATATATACCGGATCTTTCCTACGCTTATTACCCCTTTCTCCCTCCTTATACTCCGCTTCTAACTCCGCTTCGCTAGTTATCCTCGGCGATTTTAACGCCTATTATCCCTCCTAGGACTTTTATAATTATACCTCCCCTTACTCCGTAAAGCTTCTCTCCGCTTTTTATTAACTCCGCTTTAAACTCCTTACCCCTCCTTATAAGATTACTTAAAAAGTATATAAGCGGAGAATTAATATTATTAACTTAATTTAAAATATACCTAACTATTTCCTTATATACTTTAGCTTAGATTTTAATCTCCTTAGCTTTAATTATATCCCTTAGTTTATATTTTTTATAACCTCTCCCTTTTTAAACTTTATATTAATATTATATTAGAAATATTTTAACTTTAATATTTTATAAGTAAAAGTAAAAAACTAACTTTTACTTTCCGCTATTAAAACAGAGTCTATAGTAAATATTAAAAAGTTAGTAATATAACTATATAAGTAACTAAATATTATAGCTAGCTTAATAGTTTTAAAATTACCTTAATAATATAGTTTTTACTTATACTTATAATAAACTTTAAAAGTTATTTTTATAATCTTAAATATAAAATATACTAAGTAATATTAGTAAGTATAGCTAGATTTTAATTATTAGTAAGCGTACTAAAATATTATAATATAATAAAAATTATTTATTAGGAAAGTGAAAAAGGATAATTAGAGATAATTTCTCGCTTTTATAAGCGGCGACCTTAGTATTATATAATTTATAGCTTAGTAAGTAAAACTCCGTAGCTAGGCTCTTTCGGAGCTTATATATACTCTTTCTTTTTAATAAAATATAAACTTTACTTTTTAATTATTTTTCTCCGAAAAATCGGAGCTCCTAGCTTATAAATTCTTTCCTTATCTCCTAGAGAATACCTTATACCTCCCTATCCCTAACCTTTTCCCCCTAATAGATATTCCCTCTTAAGTTACCGAAAATAAAGTCCGCTCCGCCCTTTTTAATATTATATTATAAAAATCCGCTAAGCTTAATAATATCCTTATTAGCTTCTTAAAAAATTATAATTAACTCCTTATAATAATCTTAATAAAGCTTTTTTAAGGATATATTATTTATAGATATTTCTTTACTTAATATTAGTTTTTTAATATTATAGTTTTTTAGAAAGTAAGTAAAAGCTTAAAAGTTTATTAAACTTTAAGTAGCTACTATCTTATCTTCTTTCTTAATATTATAAGTAAGATTTTTAAAACTATAATTATAAAGAAAATATCTTATATAGCGGAGTTTATAGAAGTTTTATTATAAGGTTAGATAGGTAACTATCTTAACCGGTTTACTAATAGCGCTTTACTTCTCCTAATAAAGTTTATCCGCACCGCCTAAAGCTTTTAAAGCTCCGCTTCCCTCTTAATACTAAATATAATAAGCGCTTTTAACTATATCTTATACTCTAAGCTAATAAAAATCCTTAACTTTTTTAGCTTCCTTAAATAAATTATAGCTTTCCTCCGCTCTTACTTTTCTAATTATACCTTTTACTTAAAAATTAATAGTAGATTATCGAACCTTTTCCTTATTTTTACTAAAGTTCCTTAAAGCTCCCTACTCTCTCCGGTATTATTTATCCTATATATCTTATCTTTTTATAAACGCTTAGAATAGGCGATTAGTATACTCGCTATTAGATTTATAGATAATATTAATATTCTTAGTATTAAGCGTATTTTTACTTAAGTCCGCTACTAGCTTAAATAAGCTTAGGGTATTTACTAAGATTAAGTAGCGGAGTATAAAATAACTTTCTAGCTACTTAAAAATAAGCTCCTTTATTTTACGAAAGCTCGCTCCGCTAATATAACTTTATTAGTCCTTAATAAGATTACTATTTAACTTATATAAGAGGTATATATACTTAAGGTTTAGATTTATTATAAGCTTTAGTAAAAACTTTACTTTTACTATTTTATAAAGAAGCTTAATTGCTAATAGCTAGCCCTAACCGGACTTATATTATCTACTTAAAGCTTCTTACTCCTCTAAGCGAGGGAAGTTTATACTAAGGTTATTAGGTCTGCTATTACTTTTAGCGCTATAGTTTACTTTACTCTAACCCCGCTAGGTAGTAAACTTAAAAGCCTCGTTCTCTAATAGCTAGCTATAACTTAATCTAAATACCTTTATATTATCTCCGGGGTATACTAAGCTACTTTTTCCTATTATATTAAGTTTAAGTTTTTTATCCCCTTTATTAATATTTACTTATTTTACCGCGCTGCTTATAGCTATTAACTCTTCTATATTAAAAAACCCGCGGCTTATATTTACTTCGCTTTAGAGAAAATCTCTATATACCTCCGCTAATAATATAAAAGTTAGCCTTACTTTACTTATATTCCCCTTAAATCTCTCCGATCCTCCTTTATTACTTAGGTATAGATTTTAGATATCTCTTTCTAGTCCCCTAAAATTCTAAAAGCCCGCCTTTACGAAGAGTAATAGCTTTGCTAAAACTTTAAGAAAGGAAAGCTCTAAAAGTATAGCTAATCCTCCGGATACCTTACTAATAAATTACCTTAATTAAAACTTAGTAATATTTTATAAATCTATTAAGGTTTTCCGAAATTCCTTAATAGCGCCCTAACTTAACTTTATAATAGTAAAATTAGCCTTAATAGGTTTCTTTATACTTATAATATTCTTATAATCTTAACCTCTTATTACTTTTATAATAATAAGGAAAATAAGATAGCGGCTTACCTTACTTTATAAGTTATAATATAAGCTTACTACTTATAAAAAAACGCTTTTACTTATACTTTTTATAAGTTTAATTTAAGATTATAGGGACTTTAATAAGGCTCTTAATTATAAAGCTATTATAAGCCCTCTCGCTTTATAATTTATCCGCTTATAACGCCTCCGCTAGTTTAACCTCTTTTTATTACTTTATAATACTTAAATATATTAAAATATTTAAATATAAGGTTTAAGCGTAAGGGATAGTTTTTAATATTTTTACTATATAATTACTATTATTTATTTACCTTATACTTTACTCTTACCTCCGCCCCCCGCTCCGCTTAGCCCTACTTAGCTTATTTAGCCCTCTTACTCCTCTTCTTACCCCGCCCTCCGCTTTATCTTTTACGCTTAATAATACCTCCGATATCCGTAAGCTTATTTTTTAAGCTATTATTATTACTCTTCGCTATATATTTTAACGCCGCTAACGCGAATTTTATAAAAAAAAGCTTTAGTATTTAAATAAAGTCTAGCTTAGGCTCTAGCTTTATTACTCCCCCGCCCTCCTCCTCTATACCTCCTATTACCTTTACTTTACTTACTTTTTCCTCCGCTCTACCCGCCCCCTTAACTTTATCCGCCCTCTCCTTATTACCTCTAACTATTACCTAATCTAACCCGCTCCCCGATATTAATACGATAATAATTAGCGTTTAAGCCGCCGCCCTATTTTTTTCTATTTTTAACTTCTCTTTCGGTATTAGCTCCCGCTCCGCTTTTAAGCGATTTAAGTTAAGAGTACGCTAAAGCTTAAAAATATTTTTTAAAATATATTTAAATTAGTTAACTCCGATATAATTTATTACCGCTTAATTAAAATTATTTTAAACTTAATTAATATTATACGCTATATTATATATAAAAAATTAAAAATCTTATACTTTTACTTATATTTTTAATTAAAACTTTTATAAGAACCTTATAATATAATCCTTTTAAGCGGTAATAATAATAATAATAATAATTATTATTATTATAAATACCGCCTCCCCCGCCTTTACTATAAATTTTATTATTATTATTATAACTATTATTAATTAAGCTAGCGCTTTTATTACCGCGCCCTCCGCTACTACCTTCGTTTCCTCCTCCGCGTCCGCTATTACCGCCTACTCCGCTTATAATTTAATTATTATATCTATTACCGCCGCTATTATTATTATCGCTCCGCCCCCCTCTCTACCTCCCGCTTCGCTTATATTAATAATTATCTATCTACTTAATATTCTAAAATAAGCTAGTATTAATATATAGAATTTCTAAGGAGAAATATTAATAATTATTATAGCGGGAGTAATATTAAGGGCGGCCGCCGGAGTAGCTAACTTCGCTAAGGCGCTTACCTATATTATTATTATTATTATATTAAGTTAAAGCTTTAATACTCTATTCCGCTTTTACGTATCGCGTAAGTTAACTTAAATTCTTTCCTATTACTTATTATTAGCTATATTTAAAACTTTACTCCGCTCCGCTTCGCCCCGCTTTATATTTACTAATAAGCTACTTAGCTATTTTCCTCTACTAATATACCGCGCCGCTTCCGTTATAATAGTACGTAACTTTTTCGAATATATTTATAACTTAGTTAATATTTTAAGCTTTAACTTTAGCTTAACTTTTAGTATTATTTACCTTCTAATACTTATACTAAGCTTTAGTATAATTATAATAATTAGCTAATTATAAGCTTATACGCTTTATTAGCTTTATATATAGCTAATATTATATAATATTATTTACCTTATTATTTTTAATATAAAACCTTATAATTAGCTAATTAGGCTATATATATAATATAAAGGAGGTTACGGGGCTTACCGTAAATAATCTTAAGTATTTTTATCGCTATTACTTTATTAGTATAGCTATATAACCTTTTTACCTTCTTTTTATTATAAAAGTTAAAAAAAAAAGTTAAAGGAGGGGGTTAGGAATATACCTTTTTCTAAAAATAATAAAAAGAAGAAAAAAAGGAAAGGAAAAAGGAGGTAGAAGAGAAAAAAATATAGCCCCCCCCCTTTAATTACTAATATATAATAAAGCGGCTACCCCGCTACTTTACCTTACCCCTCCTTAGATTTTCCTTCCTCCGCCCCGCCCCGCACCGCCTCGCCTTATACCGCCCCGTACTACCCCGTACCGCCCTATATTACGCCGCTACGCTATACCGCCCCGCTCCTTCCGCCCCGTACCTTATAGATTTTCCTTTCTCCGCCCTCCCCTCCTTACCCTATTTTCTTATATTATCCGAGACTACCCCTAGTATTACGAACCCTACCTCTTTTTATCTCTTATCTTCTTATCTAAAATAAGATAAGTAAATAAGTAATAAAAAGATAAAAAGTCCGATTTCCTTCCTCCTAACCTTACTACTAAATAAAGCCCTTAATTCTAGCTAAGCCTTACTATACGAGGTTAGTATTAAGGTTAGTAAAAAAGGGGGTTTTTACTTTAGACTCTTTTAAGGCGATAGGAAGCTTTTTCTATTAATAAGAATAATAAGTATTAAGTATTACTTTTTATACTTATTAATAAAGGAAAAGATAATTAATAATTAATAAAAGAAAAGATAATTAGTAAGCTAAAAGAATATTTATTATTAATTACTAATTCTAAGGTAAAGGAGACCTAGAATTAAAAGCTTAAGGAAAGAAGAAGAAAAAGGAAAAGAAAGAGAGGGAGGGAAAGCCTCCTTATATAGTCCTTTTCCTTCCTTCGCTTATTAATTCTATAGAAGCTACTAGAAGCTTCTAAAAACTAAAACTTACTTTTACCTTATTTCTTATAACGAGTAAAATTCTATTTTCTTATTTGCCCCGCTTTTACCCCGCTTTTCTATAGCGAATAAAAGCGTAGAAACTTATCTTTTTTTCGATCGCTATATAACTTCCCGATTATTACGCTTATTATTAAGTCCGCTTATCTCCGGTATCTCCGGTAACTCTAGTATCTCCGGTAACTTTAGTTAGGTATAGGGTAGTCCGGCTAGGCTCGGCTAGGCTCGGCTACGCTTATTAAAGCTATATACTTTTCTTAAGTATTAAGAAAAGTTACTTTAAAGTCTTAATATTTCTTTATACGCTTTAAAGCTTAATAAATATAAGTACCTAGTACTTATAAGATACTAAGGTATTATTAAATATATATCGTATAAGATTTCCTAAATAGGAAATCCGCTTAGGTAATCGAAATATTTTTATTAAGTATATATATAAAATACTTAAATATTTAAATATTAGTATTTTATACCTTATTTAGGTAGCTTACTAATATAAGTAATATTTTCTGCTTATATAAGAATTTACCGCGGATTTTACTAAGCAGTTTGCTTAGTAATCGGATAAGTATATAAGTACTTATAGCCGATTTATTATACCTAGGTAGTAAGCTTATTATATTATACCGCTACTAACTACCGCTATACCTTTATATAAGCGTATAGTAAGCTTTTCCTTTATAGTTAGGGGGTTTTACCTTACTTTAGGGGATTTTTCCTACTTAATATATTATAGAAGCTTTAGATATTATAAAGGCCCCTAGTATATAAATAATAATAATATACTTTAGAAATAATATAAAAATATTTAAATTAAGTTATAGCTAGCTATTAAAAAATAAGGCTTTTAAGTTTTTTACTTAGTAAAGTTAGAGCGGAGTAGATTATAGCGCTAAAAGCGATTATAGACTTAATAACTTTAATATAGATTTCCCTTACTTAAAGAAGTAAAAAGCTTTAAGTAGATAAGGTAAGCTTAGTTAAAGCTAGCTATTAATAAATAAGCTTTTTTATAAAATAGCGGAGATATAGCTTTTATTAAAATTTATAGTAAATTTAAACCTTAAGTATATATATTTTTTATATAAGTTAAATAATATTCTTATTAAGTATTAGTAAAGTTATATTAATAAAGTAAGCTTTTATAAAATAAAAAAGCTTATTTTTAAGTAACTAAAAAGTTATTTTATACTTTATTACTTAATTATAATAAATACTCTAAGCTTATTTAAGCTAATAGTAAACTTAAGTAAAAATATACTTAATACTAAGAATATTAATATTATTTATAAATCCGATAATAAATATATTAATTACTTATTCTAAGCGCTTATAAAAAGATAAGATATATAAGTTAAATAGTATTAAAAAGAGCGAGGAGCTTTAAAAAACTTTAGTAAAAATAAGGAAAAAGTCTAATAATTTACTATTAACTTTTAAGCGGGAGGTATAGTTAGAGAGGTAAAAATAAAAGAAAGCTATAATTTATCTAAGAAAGCTAAAAAAGTTAAGGATTTATATTAGCTTAAAATATAAGATATAATTAAAAGCGCTTATTATATTTAATATTAGAAAAAAGGTAAAACTTTAGAAGCTTTAAATAATATAAATAGATTTTATTAAAAGAAGTAAAGCGCTATTAATAAATTAATTAAGCTAATTACTTATCTAACCTTATAGTAAGATTTTTATAAATTTTATTATAAGGGATATTTTCTTTATTATTATAGTTTTAAAAATCTTATTTATAATATTAAAAAAAAAGATAAGATAGTAGCTATTTAAAGTTTAATAAACTTTTAAGCTTTTTCTTATTTTTTAGAAAACTATAATATTCAAAGTTTAATATTAAGTAAGGAAATACTTATAAGTAATATATTTTTAAAAAAGCTTAGTTAAGACTATTATAAAAAGTTATTTATAACTTTTTAAATAACTAATAAGGATATTATTAAGCTTAGCGGATTTTTATAATATAATATTAAAAATAGCGGATTAAACTTTATTTTTAATAACTTAAAAAAGAATATTTATTAGGGGGAAGGAGTTAAAAATAAAAAAATATAAAATATTTTCTAAAAAATAAGGAAAAAACTTATAAGCTAGAAACTTTAATTTTTTAAAGAAAAATAATTAAAAAGTAAAGTTTATATTTTATTAAAAAAAGGAATATATATAAGTTTTTAAAAAGCTTAGCTATAAAATCTTACTTACTAAGCTATAAACTATATAATACTAAAATTACCGCTTATAAAAATAAGAAATTACTTTTAATTATCTTTTTTTACTTTCTTAATAAATAATTTTTATTATATTATAATATTTTAATATATTTATTAATAATTAAAATTTAGCTATATTTACTTATATAGCTTAATATATTTTATATTTAAAATAATAAAAGTAACTTTTAAAATTTATTATAAATATAAATAAAAATTATATTATTAAGGTAATTTTAAAACTATTAAGTTAGCTATAATATTTAATTATTTATATAGCTATAATATTAACTTTTTAATATTTATTATAAACTTTACTTAAATAATAAAAAATAAAAGGCGGTTTTTTATTTTTATTTATAAAATATTAAAATTAAAATATTTTTAATATAATATTAAAGTAAAGTTTAAAAAAGGAGAGGTAATAAATAATATAAACTAAGAGATATAATTAAAGCTAAGAAAATTAAAATCTAAGCTAAAATATATAAGGAAATAGTTAAGTATATTTTAAATTAAGTTAATAATATTAGCTTATTATTTATATACTTTTTAGGTAATCTTATAAAAAGGGGTAAAAAGTTTAAGGCGGAGTTAATAAAAGGCGGAAAAAAGCTTTACGGAGTAAGGGGAGGTATATTTATAAAGGTCCTAAAAGGGGTAATAAGCGTTAAAGTCGCTAAAGATAATTAATAAAGCGGAGGCGAAGGCAGAGTATAAAAAGGGAGGAGGAGGAGGTAAGCGTAAAAAAAGTTTAGCGTATATTCTAAATAGTAAAAAGTAAATAATAAGTACTTAAGGCTTATTATAAAAAAAAACTTTAATAAGGTTAAGCTTTATTATAAAATTTTAATTATTAATTTTATATTATTTATATATATAAAAAAAAGCCTTACTTTTATTTTAAATAAGGCGGTAAAAAGTAAGTTTAGGAAATAAAAGGCGATTATATATATTAAGCTAAAATTCTTATATAATAATAATATTATAGCTTTTTTTATTAAATAAAGTAAGCTAAATAAAGCGGTTAATTTTTTATATATTTTATAATAAAGTTATAATTTTTATAAAAACTAAATATTAAAAATAGTTATTTATAATTATTTTAATTATATAAAATCTACTAATATAAACTTTACTTAAGATTATTATAAAGCTAGTTATAAGTTATAAAGTTTATTATATAGCTTATAGCTTTTATAAGTAGTACTAAGTTAAAAGCTTTTTAAAAAGATTTAAATAAGTAGCGTATTATAAGAAGATTATAAAAGTATATCTTTAAGGGATTTATAATATATTTACTTCCTTAAAAAAACTATAATAAAGTTTTCGCTATCTTTATAAAGTTATCGCTAAGTAAGGGCTAGAGGTTAAGTAGCTTATAATAATTAAAAAAGGCGAGGTTTATTAAGGAAGCTAAACTTAATATAGTTTTCTTATTTCTAAGACTTTAGGTATTTTTTTAATTATATAGAGTATATACCCTTATATAAAATATAATAGCGGGGTTTTTCTTTCTTCTATATAAGGTAGTTTTTTTATTTACTATTATATAAAGTAGCTATATAATATTTATATTAAAAAAGCTTTTAATAATATTTAGTAATATATTTAAATTAAAAATATTTATAATATTATTTATAATATATAAAATCTTTATAAAGTTTATAATAAATTATCTTTATATTTATAATTATTTTATTTAAGTAAAGCTTATTTATATTTTTTACGCTATTAAGGCTTATAATAAAATAAGTTTATAAAGCTTTTTTACTAATATTACGCTAAGGTTAAAATACTTTCGCCTAGACTATATTAACTTTATTTACCTTTCTAATAATACTAAATAGCGCGTTATAGTTATAGTTAGCTACTAAGGTTAGAATACTATTAATAATAATAATATAAGTTTAATATATATACTTAGCTTTTACTTAAAAAGCTTAAGCTATTTATTTATTTTTAAAAATAAAATCTTTATATTTTAAGTTAAATTTAATAATAAAATTACCGCTAAAAAGTTAATATACGGTAATTATTATAAAATAGCTTATAGCTTTATTAATTTTCTAAATAATCTCTTAAGGAATAAGCGCTAGAATTTTATTAATTATTAAGATATCTTTTACCGATATAAATACCTCCTTTTTTATTTTCGCTAAAATTAGCTATATAAGGGGCGCTATAAGGGGGGCGGAGTTTAGGGCGGAGTTTATAATTACGCTAATATAAGTTAAAGCTCCGGGGGCAAAGTCTAACTTTTTACTTATTACTTTATAAAAGGTAGCCTTAACTAACTTTTAAATAATATAGGAGATAATAATAAGAAAGCTAAATAAGTTTTCGAAAGCTTATTAGCGCTATTAAAGCTTAGTAAACGCTATATTAAGGATACCTTATATAAAGTAAAAATCTTATATAAAGATTACCTTAGTAAGTTTTTCGTATATAAACTTTAAAATAAAATTTATTAAAGTTTAAAAAATATTAATAAATAAATTATTAAAGTTAATAATAATATTATATTAACTTTTACTTATATATAGGTATTATCGGGATTAGTTAAGCTTCTAAGTCCCGCTATTAAGTATTATTAGTACTAATAGCGGACTAGAAGGCGGACCGCCTTATAACCTTATATTTAAGGTTATTCCCTTAGCGGAGTTAAACTCTAAAAAGTAGAAAATATTAAATTCTTATAATATTATAGCGTTAAGTATAAATAAGGACCTTAATTATTTAAAGTTATAAAAAGTTTTTTTATAAGCTATATATAAATAGCTATAATTATTAAAGTTTAATATTTTAATACTTTTATATAAAGCTAACTTTATTAATATAAATTAACTTAGGAAGTTTTAAAGTATATATAATATATATATTTAAGGTTATAATTTATATATAGCTTATACGCGGCCCGCGTATAGCGCTAACTAATAGTATATACTTATATATACTTTATGCTTATTATATATATAAACTTAACTAAGCACCCTTATATAACTTAGCTATTCGGGCGTAGCTTAAATCCTTTATATACCCCGCCGCTTTAGGAAAAAAAGTATTTCTAGCTATAATATATACGCGTATAAGGTATAAATTAAAATACCCCTTATATAAAAAATTTTTCTTCCTCCTTTTTTCTTTTTCTTCTTAAGCTAATTATATTATTTTTTCTCGCTAAGTAATTATTTTATTTATACTTATTAGTTTATTAGCTTATTATTATATTCTTATAATTATTTTTTATATTATTATCCTTATTTTTTCTATTATTATTATTATTATCTTTTATTATTATTATTTTTTAAGCTTTTTATACCTGTTAAGTTATCTTCCTACTTTATTAATATATTATTTAATTAGCTATAATTACTATCTCGCGTAATAAGAAGATATATTATAAAAAGAAACTTAGATAATAAAAGCGTTATTATATTATAAGAGGTAAAATACTTATATATACCTTATATTTAAAACTTTTATAATAGCTATAATATTAATTATTAATAAGGCTATAAGGCGGCTTATAAAGCGTATAAATCGCAGTAAAGATAATACTTTTAGGAAAGGTATTTATTTATTATAAATATACGCTTACGCTAGGCTTTCTATAATTTATATATTATAGTTAGAGAAGGATAAGCTATTACCTTACTTACTTACGCTTATACTGAAAAAGTCTCTAGCCGCCGCGCTTACTTAAAGCTTAAGTTTATTACTTATATTAATTATTTATAAGCTATAATAGCTATAACCCGCGTTATACCTTATCTAATAATAAACTTATACGCCTTTACTACGCCTAACTAATAGCACTTCTTTGCGCTTATCCTTATTATTAATAATATAATTATTATTACCGCCCTTTATACCTTAACTTATAATATATCTATAGTAATAATATAATATTAATAATAATAATAATAAGGTATATTTATTTTTAAGCTTAATTCTTTTATAGCGTAGTATAAAGCTTTTTTTTAATAATAAAAGGAATATTAATACTAAATCCTTAACTAATAGCAAGATAAATAAGCCGCTTATATTATAAATTATTAAGCTAATATTAATATATATAAGCGCGAGAATAAGGAATATAATAATATCTTATATTAAATATTTATAGCGCTTATTAATTTATATAAATTACTTAGCTTAGCTAGCGCCGCTTTTATTATTTTATAATACGCCCCTATTATTAATTTATATATATTGCTTAGCTTATAAACTTAAGCTACTTATATATATTACCTATCTTCCCCCTTTTTTTTATTCTAAAAAAGTAAGTTTATACTTATTAAAAAGTATAATATATATAGCGCGGAGGCTTAATAAGGAGGAATCCCGCTATTATTATTATTATATATATTTTTTTAGCTTTAAAGTTTACTTTTCCTTACCTAAAGATATACTTATTATAAATTAACGCTAGCGTAGTAGCGCTTACTCGCGGCTAGCGTTATAATAATATCTTAAGCTACTTAATTATTATAAATAATTCTATTATTAAGATAAATAATATTAATATTAGCTTAGAGCTAATATAAAAAAAAGGATAAAGGGAGATAAGGGGTAAAAAAAAGGCGAAAGGGTTATTTTATATAAGGGGAATATTACTTAAGGGGGATAATTAGCTTAAAAGGTAAAATAAATAAATATATAATTAAGTTTACCTTAAGTTATTATAAAAATATATATTACCTTATATAAATTTAAACTAATTTAATATTATATAATAATTAAAACTATTAAGTAGCTTTTATATAAAAATAATATAGCTTTTTTATTTTATAAAAATAAAATAATAAGGCGGGCTATTTAGCAGGTAATAGCCCCTTATATTTTTTATAATAAGGATTTCCTTAATTTTATATTTATTAAAAAATAAGTTATTATAAGAAAAATATAAAAGGGGATTTAGCTAAAAGTTAGCTAATAAATTAAAAAGTAAAAAGTTACTAATAGCGCGTTTAATAAAGTTAATATATTATTATTATTATTATAGTACTCTAGAGGCTATAAAGGTAGCTGCTAGAACCTTGGTAGTAAGTTAAGTAGGAAAAACCCTCCTAAAAGAGGTAAAACCCCCCGCTATATAGTAAGACCGCGTCCGGCTCGGGGCCGGGCTAGGCGCTCTACGCGTATAAAGAAAATAACCGTCGGTCACGGTAATACTATATAACGTAAGGAAAGATAAGAAAAGATAGATAAGATAAGGAAAAGATAGTAATAGCGGCGGTAGGTATTACCTATATATACCGGTATATACCTCCCTAGCCTCTAGGTACGTATTACTTAACCTTTAAATATATAGCTACGTACCTCCTTTATATATAATATATATTTAGGTATATACCCCCTTTTTTAGCTTTCCTAATCGGGAAGCCTTTCTAATTAGGAAGTCGGTCTTTATAAATTAGTAACTTAAGGCCTAGGGGTATATAAGGAGGGGGGGGTTACTCCTGCTAGTATAGGCGGGCCGTTATTATCTCGTTATTTTTTTTTAGCAATTTTAACTATATAAGTGATCCTTAGCGCGCGTAACTAGTCCGTGGCTAACCCGTGCCGGAGCAGAATACCCGCTAAACCCGATTTTCCTCGAGCGGTGTCTTGCGCGGGGTATGTTAGTGCGCTTATTAGCTCTAGGGACCTTTATTAGGTATAAAGAAGTAAGTACTCGGCCCCGGCGTAAAGTTAATATAAAAAGTAAAGTAAATATTAAATAATATATTTAAAGTAATAGTAAATAATATTAATATAGCTATTACCTTATATTTACTTTTAAAATAATTAAGCTTTTAAGATAAATAGTTAAATTATATATATATATATATATATAAGGTTAAGCTATATAAAATTATTTACTTAAAACTATTTTATAAAATAATAAAACTTATTAGATAAATCTTTCTATTATTACTAAGCTTAGGCAATAAAAGCTTAAGCTAGCTTAATATTATTATAAAAATAATAAGCGAATATTATAGCTTAACTTTTTAAAAATAAAACTAAGGCGGTAACTTTAAGCAGATAATTTAAAAAAATAATATTAAAGTAATAAAATAAGTAATTAGGATTTACGCTTATTATAAATAAGTTCCGGTTATTTAAAATAAGCTAATATATTAATAAATAATAATACTAGTTAAATTATAAAAAGGAGATTATATAATATAAAAAAGCTTATACTTTTTAGTTTATATATTTTATATTATTATTAGTTTAAAAATAGTAAGTTATAAAAAGGAGTCTTTATACTTTAATAAGGCGGTAGAAAGTGAATTAGAAATAACCTATTTAGTTTAACTTATAGTTAGAGATTAACTTATAAGGAAAGCTATAAAATCGCTATTCATATTAAATAAAGCGTTTAGTATATTATTCGGTATTTATTAATATTATAGCTTTAAGCTAAATATACTTAGAAAGATAATCTATAATAATTATAAAGAAATAAAGCTAAGATTTATTAAAAGTAAGAAGCTTAGTTATAAAATTTACTAAAAGAGTAATTTAAAACTATTTAAGCGGAGATAGTAGCTAAAATAATTCTTAGCGCTATTAATAATTTAAATAATCCTTATAATAATAATAATTATAAATAAAATATATTATATTTATAAATATCCTATCTTAATAGAATTTTTATTTAAAAAATATAAAAGTAATATTCTTATTAAAATATCCTACTATAAGAGAGTTATATATTTATTAAATAAGTATAATAATAAAAGGTTTTTATTTAAAAACTTAAAGATAGCTTTAAAATTATAATTACCTATAAGTAAAAAAGGAGTAATTTATAACTTATTTATAAATATTAGCTTTTAATAAAAACTTCTAAGTAAAGGAATAAATTACCTAATAGCGGATATTATAAAATAAGTTAATATAAAAAGCTATTAACTAAAATCCTTATAAAATCTTATCCTAAAAAGATATTAAAGTATTAAAAATAGAAAATAAAATAAAAAGAGAGTTAAGTAAAGCTAAGCTAGATTAGACTAGATATAACTTAAAAAAAATAAATAAAAATAAGCTATATAATCCGGCTATAATAATTCTTTATACCGCGGCGTTCCTACTCCTTTTAAGAGAGAGTATCTAGCTAAAACGCTTACGCGCTAAAGCGGTATTAAAGTTAAAAATTAAAAAAAGTAAGCGTCTTAGCCTAATACGCTTAATATTCTATTATTACTTTAAGCGTAATAAAATATTTAAAAGCCTTATAATTAGTTAAAATTAAAAATAGCTAAGCTATATTATATAGCTTAGTAAACTATATCTTAAGGTAAGAAATAATAATAAAAAGCTTTTTATTATAAATTATATAATCTTATTTTATAAAGAGAAGTTTTTTAAAATAATATATAACTAGCTAAAAGATATAGTTTATATTAATTTAAGATAAGTAGCTATTTATAGCCTTATTAGAGTAATTAGCTTTTATAATTATATTATAGTTAAGGTCTTATTAGGTAAAAATAAAAGCTAATATAAAAGTAAACTTAAGTATATTAAAGGTAAGCTAATATTTATTAGTTTAATAAAAAAGGGCGCTTTACTTTATAAAGTTAATAAGCGGGGCTATAAGGTTAGAAAAGTAAGGTATAAAATTATAATAAAAGTTAGTAAACTTTAGAAAATTATAAACGCTTTAAATATAAGTTAGCGCCTCTTATTTAGATATAATAAAAACTTTAATAAAGTTTAGTTTTACTTTTTTACTAATATAAATAATAAACCTTAAATATTTAATTTTATAAATATTAAAATTATACTTATTAGGGTTAAGAAAAAGCCTAGGTTATGAAAAATATAATAATATAATATATACCTTATATTAATAATCGAAATATAAGCTATTTAAATAAATAAAAATACTATTTTAAGATATGATAATAAAGTCCCTTAAGGAATTGCTTAAAGTAATATTAATATAATATTAAAATATAATAAATATACTTATAAGACTAAAAAAATAAATAAGGTACTTAAAGAGACTAAATTATATATAGAAAATAGTTAAATATTTATTACTTTTTATAATATATAGCTTATAAAAAATAGCGCGAATATTAACTTTTATAAACTAATAAGCGCTAAAAAAGCTATAAAGTATCTCCTTAATAAAAGGAAGAGAATATTAGTCTTACTTTATTACCTTATTTAAGGCGCGATAATCGATATAAAGACGCTACTTATTACCTAGCTTCTTAATAAGTAAGATAGGGGCGGCGGCGGATAAAACGCTAGCGCGGATCTACCTTTTATTTATTAAGTTAATAATTTATTTATAAACTTTAAAAAAATATTTATAAAATATATTATAAAATAGCCCTTAAGGTAAAAAAGGTAAAAAGCTATTAAGCTATTAATAAAGCTAAATATAATAATTATAATTATTATAATAAGGGGGTAAAATATTTACCTTCTCTTTATTTAAAAAGTTAGTAAAGTTTAATACTTTAGAAGGTAATAAAAAAGTCTTAGTTAGGGAGGATATAATAATATATAAAATATAAGAAATATTTTATAAACTAATAATAAGGAATTAATAACTTATCCGCTACTAAAACTTATATTAGATAAGGGCTATAAAAATAAAGCTAAAAATAGCTTTAATAAAATAATTAACTTACTAAGATTTAAAATAAAAAATAACTAAGTTATTAGTAAAGTATATTATAACTTCCCTCTTATTAAAATATAGTAAAATATTATTATATATTATTTAAAGAAAGCTAAGAATTAAATTCTAAATAAAGCTTAAAATTAAATATATTATAATAAGCAATTATTAGCTATTAATATTAGCTATAAAGCGAATAAAATAATAAATAAATAAATATAGCTTAAAGTATATATTATTAATAATATATTTATATTATAATATAAATTACTTATAAGTAAGGGAGGGAACTTTTATATATATTCTATAAACTCTACGCTTATAGCGACGCGGATACGGACTTCTTATTTTTATATTATAAGCAAACTTCGCTTCTTTTATTACCTTATAGCGATAGCTAGCCGCGCTTAAAGTAACTCTAAGGGGGAGGGCGATATTATATAAGTTAATCGTAACCGCGAAAATTTTTTACCTAGAATATAGCTTTACTTTAAATTATAATAATCTTAAACTTAAAAGTTTACTATACTTATTACCTTATTAAAAGCTAAAGAAAATATTAGTAAGATTATTTTAAAAAACGCTTTTATCTTTATATAAATAATTATTAAATAAATAGCGGAGTTTAAAAAGGTCTAGGAGGTACCCCCCTTATTCTAACTTTATTAGTTAGTAATATCTTATTAGCTATTATAGCTATAGTTTCCTCTTTTTTTTATAGCTTTAAGGGGAGCGGAACTTTTCTAATATAAGCTATAATTATAGCTAAAGCGCTAAAGAAAATTATTAAAAAGTAAGTTTTTAAGTAATATAAGCGATAGCTTATAATTTATTTTAACTTTATAGCTATTTTACTCTAAGTTTAAGGCCTTAAAGTAACTATAATAAGTATTAATTATAAACTCCGTAAATAAAGTTAAGCCCTTATAATAAGGAAATTACTTAGCGGTAATATTATAATAATATTCTAAAATATTATTTATAAGCTTTAGTTTAATCTAAAATAGCTTTATATTATTTTTAAAGAAAAAGTATACTTAACTAATAAAAGTTATACTTTTATTATAAAAGGGGTATTAATATATATTTTATAATAAGGTAATAAGGAAGCTTTTTATAAGAAAATTAAGTTATTAAATAAGGTTTTAATAATATAATTATATATAAAAAAATATTATTTTAAAACTTAGTAAAGCTTCTTAGTAATTATTATTAATAATATAGTAAATATAAATTAGATTTATAATAAAAATATAATAATATAAGCGGAGATTCTTAATATTAAATTATATATATTAAAAGTTTAACTTTAGTAATATTTTAAATATTACTAATTTAAATATATTATTAAATATTATATAATAAAGTTATAATATAGTAAATATTTTATTACTTTATATATAAAAAGTAAATCTACTTACTTTATAGCTTATAGGAAAAAACTATATTATTATTTTTTTTATTAAAAGTCTTATTTTAAGTAAAATTAACTTTACCTTAAAATAAAAGCGGTATAAGATTAGGCGAAAAACGCGTATATTACTTAACTTTAAAAGTTTATAAACTAAAACTTTATATATATTACTTCTCCTTCTCCTCCCTTAGCGCTAATTAGAAATTAGTAATAGCTAAGGCGGAAACGCTAAAAAGCGAATATAATAATACCTCCTTTTTTAACTCTAATTTTATACTTATCTATAGCTTTACTATAATAATCTAGCTATCTTTTAAAATTAGCTATTATAAGGTTTATTATAAAATAGTAAAATTTTAAAATATTCCTAAGCTATACTAATAAGGCCTTAATAAATTAGATTATTAAGGTTATTTTAATTAAATATAAGGATTCGGTTTATAATAATAATAATAGCTAGGAGGATAAGTAAGCTATATAAACTCTATACTAAACTTAGTTTACGCGTACTCTTATTACCGCGGAGTCCGCTTTAAGGGAAATATAAGCTTCTAATTTATTAGTTAATACTTAACTTATTAAATATATAAAGTATTAGGTATAGGCGGGGTCTAACCTAAAGCTAAGGTAACGCTTAAGGGGAGGGTTTTACTCCGGGTTTTTTAGTTTTTCCCCCTTTTAGGATATATATAAGATAGTTTTAAGCTATATAAGGTATATTAGCGTATAATTTATTATTATTATTAAGTAAGGGAGGGGAATCCGCTTAGGCTATTAATATTAAATAAAAGATTTATTTATAATAGTATAATAATTATAGCTATTATCTGCTTATATAATAATAAAGAATATAGAATTTATAAATATAAATAAAAAGAGAGAAGGTAAGTTTATATTTTAATTAATATTTATAAAATAATTATTTAATATTTTATAAGCTATAATACTATACGAGTCCTTCTTTTATAAAAGACTTATTATAAAAGGGACTTATTTCCTTAATTTAAAATAAAGTTCTCCTTCTCCTTTATAATATTAATAAAAAAAAATTAAAAATATTAAAGGTAAAAAATTATATTTATACTTATATAAGAAATAACTAATATTATTATAGCGAAAGTAATAGCTTTTAATATATTATTTCACGATTTTATTATTATTAACTTAAGCCGCCTAGCGATAATTTTTACTATTATAGCTAAACTAGCTATAAGAGGGAGGACCGCCATGCTTATTAAAATATAGCTAAATACTAGTTTAATATATATTAGTTATTAGAGTATTTTAAGATAGCTTAGAAATATAAAGTAAAAGTGCCTAGCTTTTATTTTTAAGGTAGAATAACTTAATATTTATAATAATAATATAAATTTATATAATAATAATAATATATTTAGTTAAGAGGGTATTATACTTTATATAATATTAGTAAAAGGCTAAGGTAAAAATATAATAAAAGTATATAACTTTAATTTTATTAGCTTATTTAATATTATCTGCTAAAATAAGCTTAGCTTTAAAATAAATAAGAAAGTTAAAAAAGCTTTAGAAATACTTTATATAAGATACTCTAGCTTTATTTTAATAGTTTAGCGTTAATATAAGTTAGCGAATATAATATTAAAGTAACTTAAAAAGTAATTAAGGTTATACTTATATTTACTACTTTATTTAAAAATTAAAGCTACCTTAGCTTAAATTATAAGAGAAAAGTATTAGTATAAGAATACCTATTAGTTATAAGCGTTATTAATAAAAGCCTAGTTTACTTATAGCTTATAAAATATAAAGGAGCGCTATATTAGAAAGAGATTTTTATTATTATTAAATAAGGACCTAATTAGTAACAGCTTATAATAAGGGCGTAATTATTATTATTTAAATAGCTATATAAACTTATATTATTAGTATATAAGGTTTTATAATTTTATAATTATAGCTTATTACTCTAAAAGCTAAGTAATAATAGCTTATTAAGTATTAGCGTTATTTATAATTAAAGTTAATTTATTATTAAGGTTTAATATTTTAATACTCTTATATAAAGCTAACTTTATTAATATAAATTAACTTAGGAGGTTTTAAGGTATATATAGTATATATATTTAAGGTTATAGTTTATATATAGCCTATATATAGCTTACGCGCGGCGCTAACTAATTATATATACTTATATATACCTTATACCTATTATATATATAAACTTAACTAAGCACCTTTATATAACTTAG
This sequence comes from Ophiocordyceps camponoti-saundersi (nom. inval.), assembly GCA_003339415.1. NCBI lineage: Eukaryota > Fungi > Ascomycota > Sordariomycetes > Hypocreales > Ophiocordycipitaceae > Ophiocordyceps > Ophiocordyceps camponoti-saundersi. The sequence goes on along the minus strand of PDHQ01000206.1, from coordinate 24,683 downwards.
CTATTCGAGTATAGCTTAAATCCCTTATAATAATATTAATTATAAGCTATTTATTACTTATTAACTTAAGATTAACTAAGTAATTATATTATAATTTAAAATTTATATAAAAAATAAAAAAATAAAACCCTTAATAAAAAAAGTAATAATATAATCTTTTTAATATTATAAAGTAAAAGATTTTTTAATATTATATTTAAAATAGGTATATACTTATAAATAATAATAAGTTATTTATAGATTTATAATTAGCTTAGAAATTTAGCTTAGGGCTATAGCGCTCTCGCTCCTTAATTAAGGTAATAGCGAAAATAGTAAAAGGAGATATAAAAAAAAGGCTTTAATAAAACGCTAGACGCGACTAGGCGCGGGGTTAGCTAAGTTTACTTATAACCTAGCTAATAATAAATTAAATATAAGAAACTTATAAGAACTTTTTCGGGTTTTTACTAATATTTTAATAAAGTAACTATATATAACCTTACTAAGCCTTACTCTAGCAAACTTATTCTAACTAATTTAAGCTATAATAAAATAATATATAAACTAACTTAAATAGGAATTAAAATAAGTAAACTTAGCTAAGATTAAAACCTTTTATATAAAGGATATTAAATATATTATTATTAATACTTTATATAAAAAGCTTCTTTATTTTTTAGTAGGAAATTAGTAATTAAACTTAAGAATATAAGCTTAAGTTATATTAGCCCCGTAACCTTACTTAGAGTTAAAAAAGCGAGTTTTACTTAAATATTAAAAGGAAATTATAATATATCTTAATAATATCCCTAATAATATTACTAATAAGACCCTTAAAAATATAATATTAGCTATTAATTATACTTTAAAATTAATATTTTATCTAGTAATTTATTAACTTAATAATAAAGATATAGCTATTATATTTAATTTTAATATTATAAGATTTATATAAGACTTTTTCTAAGTTAAGACTATTTTTAAGCTAAATATCGTTATTACTAACTAGCTATATAATATTATTATTAAAAGGCTCCCCCTCTTATTTATTATTATTATTATATTACTACGCTAGTAGCTATAAAAGCTGCTAGAACCTCGATAATATATCGGGTAGGAAAAACCCTCTTATAGGAGGTAAAACCCCCCGCAGCGCGGTAAGACCGCGGCCAGCTTAGGGCTAGGTAAGATACGCAACGCGTATAAAGGAAATAGCTATCAGCTACGGTAATATTATATAATATAAGGAAAAATAAAGAAAGAAGGATAAGATACGGAAAAATAAGGAGAGTAGCGGTATATACTGCTTATATAAACTAATATATACCCCTCTAAGGCCTCGGTATATACCTCTTAACCCCTTAATATATAGCTATATATTTTTTATATACGCGGTATATATTTAGGTATATACCTCTTTATAAAGCTTTCTTAATTAGGAAGTTATTTTTATAAATTAGTAACTTAAGGCTTAAAAGTATATAAGAGAGGGGGGGGTTATTTTTACTAATATAAGTAAGCTATTATTAAATTAATAACCTTAATAAAATAATTATATAAGTAATCCTTATAAGTATATATATTATTTATAGCTAACTTATACTAAAAGTAAAATACTTATTAAAAGAGATTACTTTTATAATATATTTTACGCTAGTTATATTAGTATACTTATAAGCTTTAGAAATCTTTACTAAATATAGCGTAATAAGTACTTAGCCTTAGTACGCGCTTAAATTTACTAATAGTTAAAGTAAACTAGCTTAATATATCTTATATAAAGTATACGAATAATTATATTAAATATAAGCTAATTACTAATCTCGCTATAATAAAGGCTATTTACGCTATAGTTAAGGTAGCTTATAAGCTAAGCTTTAATTATAACTCTTAGTTAATAAGTTAAAATTAAAATTATAATAAGTTTAAGGTAAGTTTTATATTAATAAAAATAATAGAAAAATACTATTTAGCGTATTAAAGAGATTTACGCTATTACGTATTATAATAGCTCCTACGCTAATTAAGTTATTTAAGCGGCCGCTAGCTATATACCACTTTAAAGCTTATAACCTTCCGCTTTTAGTAAAAATCTTATTATTAAAATAATTAAAAGTTTAACTAGCGTTAACTAACTTATCGTAGCTATTATAATATAAACTTAAAAATAGCGTATTTTTTATATATAATTAATTAACTTTTATAACTAAGTAATAAATAAGTTACGCTATATCCGCTATATAGCTAAGAATAAGGTAGCTTTATAAAAGACTCCTTCGCCTTATAACCGCCCCCCTATCCTTATTACTCCTTTACTTATAATTAAAACTTTTTCCGCTTTAGTACTTATTAAGTCTAAGTTAGAGTTAGAAGCTAATAAGTTTATTATACTTAATATTACTTCTACTCCTACTATAAAGGAAGCTTTTACTATTATTAAAAGCGCTATAAGCGCTTATAACGCTACTAAGCCGCCTCCTTATAAGGAGATTTCTAATCTTATTTAAGATAATTTTATTAATAAGTATTCTAATAATAAAAATTTTATAACGCTAGCTAGTAATTATATTATATTTAGTAAAGAATAGTAAAAGCTAGTAACTTTTATTTTAAGTTATAAATATAAGCGAGGATATAAATATAGCCGCGGCCGCGGCCGCGGCTATAATAATCGCGGATATTCCCGCGCTTTATACGGTTAAATTAGTTCTTTATATATAATTAAGGTAATTAAGACTTAGAGCTAGGTAAGCGGTTAGTAAAATAAAAAATATAGGTATATTATTAAATAATAACTATTACGCGTTTACGCTAAGGTTAATATCCTTATTCTCCTTCTCTTTATAAAGTAATAATATAAGGTTAAATTAGTAAAGCCTTTTTAATAAAAAAAACTAATATATAAATTGCGCTATAAATTATAAGTTATTAAGCGCCTTAATAAAGTCTTACTAGTTTTATATTAAACGCTAGTTAGCGTTAAAAAGGGGCCTATTTTTATAAGTAAAAGTATAGTTAATAAAAATATAAAGGATTATTTTATTGCTATTATTATAAGAATATTACCTTAATATTACCTTAAGTACCTTATAAGCTTAAAAAAATAAATTAAGTTTAATATATTTAATCTTAAGCTATATAAATATTATACTAATAAACTTAGGGAGTTTCTTATATATATAAAAAGCGGAGCCGGCTTTAAGTTATAATAGCTTATTTATAAGGTAGCTATATAATTACCTATATTTCTTTAACCTTCCCTTTTTAAAATATTAGTAAAGGAGCTATTTATTATAAAGTTAAATATTAAAGTTATGTTACTTATATCTTACCGCTAGCTTAGGGCTAGTTTATATCGTATAGAATTTCTTTAAATTCTATAATACTTAATATCTCTTTTAGTAAGGGCGTCCTTTATATTTATAATATACTTACTTAGCCGCCTTTTTTACTATAGTATAAATAAGGTCTATTATTCTAATATATTATAAGTAATAATAAGTATAAATTATATAATAAGTAAGATAAAAGTTAAGAGGTAAGATAAAAGCCTTAGCTTTAATATAATAAATAAAGGTAGCCTTATAAGCTTTAGTAATAACCTAAAAATACTTAGATTACTTTATAGCTAAAGCCTTTATAATAGGGCTATATAATATCCCCCCTAGCTATATAAATAAAGTAAACTAAGTTATATTAAATATAATAGCTAATTTAATAGCTTTAGTATAAACTTCCCTTATCTTTAATAAGGTATAGCTTTATATTAATATTATAATCTTAGTAAAGGCTAGGTATTAGCGCTTAAGCTTAATAGTAAGTTTTAAAAAGTAAGATTTCTAATATAGCTTATAATATAACTAAACCCTTAAAAATCGCGCCTCTTATATTAGTTATATTATTATAGCTTTAAGCTATAGCTTAGTTATATCCGCTATCTTTACCTTTATAAAATATATTAACTTACTTTTAGCTAGCTAAAAAGTTATTTTATATTTTAAAGCTTATTATTCGTAAATTCGCTATATACGCTTAAGTTAGAGTAATACCTAAGCCTTATCGCGTTTAATATTAAAAATATTAATATTATTTATAAACCTTATTATAAGGAGACTAAATATTAAGTTTAAATATTAATATAATAAGGATATATATAAGAGGAAAAGGACTAATAATATTAAAAACTTTTAGGGAACCCCTTACTAAATTAAGAAAATATTACTAAGTTTATAATTAAACTTAAATCTTAAGGTATAGTTTATAAGGTATAATTAGATAAACGCTATAACTTATTTAAGGAAGCTTAAGTAGTTTATAATAATAATTAACTTATTATAAAAGATATAGTTAAAGGCCTTAGTAAGGTTTAGTAAAAGAAGCGAGGCGGTGCCGCCTTAGTTTTAAATTATCTTAATTATTTTAATAAATATAAAAACCGCTATATTAGTAAAGCGCTATAATTTATTACTTATCTAGCTATTAAGGAGGATCTAAGCCTTTTTTATTACTAACGTAATTTTCCTAGCTATAATTATCTCTAAAACTTTTCCTATTATATTAAGTAGTAAAATTAGCTTATATTTATTAGGGGTATAATATATAGCTAGTAATTTACTTACTTTCTAAATAATTATAATATTAGAGATTTTATATTATAATAAAAAATAATTATTATTAATATAGCTTTAGAAAATCTTTTAGAAAACCTAAATAAGGGGGAGTTTATATTTTTTTAAAAACCTAATTAGAATCTTATTAAGGCCGTCTAATTTCTAAGAAATAATTAAGAAAAAAGTAAAGTAAATATTTTCGGTAATAATAATATACTTAATATAAAAAGGAGGGAAAGGATTATTTAAGGTAAGTAAAAAGGCTAAATTAATAAGAGCTAGGAAAAATTATTAGCTAAGTAAGGTTACCTTATCGGAGAAAATAATCGCTAATATTAACTTTAAGTATTTCTAAAATATAAGAATATATACTAGCTTAAGTATAGCTTAGCTTTATAGCTAAGCTTAATATTTTATAATCTAAAAAGTTAATAATTTCGCGGAGATATTATTAAGAAAATCGCGCTAAGCGCTATAATATACCGTGCTAATTATTAACTTTTATACCTTTATCGCTTCTTAATAATCTTACTAATAAGAGTTAGTAAAATTTATATATTAATAGCGTTAAGCTTTTTTTATAATTATTATTATAATAGCTATTACTTAATTTTATTAGTTTTATACTATAAGGTAAGTTTAAATATATATTAATATTATTATTTTTATTATTATTTCTAGCTAGTTATAAAGTAAAGTAACCGCGTTTTTAAGCTCTTTAAGTATTATAATAAGGTATAAGTTTAGTTTAAGTTAATTCTATACCTTAGCCGTAAAGATATCTAAGTAAAAAGAGCGCTATATCTTAATTAAAGTAATATTAAAGTAAAGATTAATATCGATAAAGATAATTTATAAGATATAATCGGAGCTAATAAAGTTAAGGTTATTCCCTAAGTATATTACTTAGTAATTAAGCGTAGCTTAAGCTAGGTTAATAGTTCTAATTCGCTTATTATATATTTCCTAAGTAACCTTACTTAGAGGCGTAAAGAGGCTAAGTTAGAAGCTAATTACTAGCTTAAAAAAGTTAAATACTTTAAGGGAGGATTATTTATAATAATCCTAGGAGGGGTAATAAAAGTTAAAGTTACTATATAAAAGGGTAACTATTAAGCTAAGGTTAGGGTAGATAATATCCTTTTAAAAGAGGGGACCTAACCTAATTACTAATAAAGGTAAGTAAATAGATATAATTTATAATAAGAGTAAGGTATAAAAGAGAATAAATATTATATTAGGGGCGGTAAAGGGGGTTTAAAGGGAAAGGTTTAGTCGTTTATAAATATAAAGAATCGCTTAGCTATTAGAATTTATAAGTTTATACGGTAAGATATTTAAAAGTAATAAGCGACCGAATTAGTTATATTATAATTCTTATATATAAATAAGATTATAGCTAACTAAGCTATAAAGCGCTATATATATAAGATAGTTACGCTTTTATATATTTTAAAAAAAGTTTTAATCTTTATTAGAAGTAGATAGGGTTAAAGTTTATAATTATATTAAGGTAAATAAGGGGGCTTTTTATTCCCTACTAGCTCCTTATCCTCCTTAAGTATTAGAAGTAATACTAGTCTTACTATAGCCCCTTTTTAGTGCTAGATTAAGGTTCTTATTTATATTAAATCGAATTATAGCTTATAATTATAATAGGGGCGGGAAAGATTACTTCTAAGATTAGACTTTAATAAAGCTATTACTAAATTAAGATTAAGTTAGCTATAAGTAATCTTAAAACTTATATAGTTAATAAGCGTAGTTATTATATACTTAGTCTTAATACGCTTTTAAAGTAAAATAGTCCTAAGACTACGAGGTATAATATCCCTTATAAAAGATATAGCTTTTAGTTTTATTTTTAGCTAAGGCTAAGTATACGCCCTCCTTTTCTAAATACGCCGCGGCTATATAAAAGCTATAATATAGTTATTTATAGTAATATTTCGCTATATATTTAAATTAATAATATTAGTAATCTTATTAAAGCTATACCGCGTTATTATAAACCTTAACTTAAGAGATTTCTATATTTATTATAAGTTTATTTTATATAAGTTTATTTTATATAAGTTTATTTTATATAAGTTTCTTAATATTTATTATATTAATAACTCCTAATATTAAGTATATATATATAGCGCCCTTATTATAAGGCTAGAGAGCTTAGACTTAGGTAATTTTAACCTTATTAACTTTCTTAATTTATTATATAAGTATATCTTAGTTGCTATAAGCGGCCTCCGTATATACTCTTTTCGCTATAATAAAGTAAGTCTTTTAACTATAAACCGCTCCCTTTTTAAAAATAATAAGGATTTACTTAACTAAGGCTACTCGCCTCTTATACTTTAGATAAAATATAATTACGATATCTTTACTAAGAAGCTATTATATTACTAATATAGCTTTATATTTTAAAGCTATATTTATAGCTTATATAATTTCTTATAAGGTTAGTTATAAGGTATTTATATTAATTATAATATCTTTTATAGATATAATAATTTCTTTATTAAAGCGGCTTAAGATAGGTTTAATTATTATATATCTATTAGTAGCTACGGACGCTTATATTAGGTAAGCCTAATTAGTATTAGGACCAGCTATTAATAAAAAAGCTTTCTATATAGCTTTAGTAATTATTTTCTTTATTAAATTAATAATCTTAAGTAAAAGTCGGGTCTTAGTCTAATTTAAGGTAGCTATATATTTTTTATAAAATTTAGCCTTAAGGGCTATTATAATATCTTATATTTTAGAAAACGCTATAGCTTATATTATTATAATAAGCTTACTATATATATCTTTTATATTATAATTGCTAAGGTACTATGCTTAGTTTATCGCTTTATTTATTTTAATATTATTATTATATTACCCTTAGCCGGACTAGGGATATTACGAGGACTAACTTAGTCCCCGCGACCCCCTATTTATAATTATAGGAGTATTGCCCGTTCCTTAGGCCTCGGCTTTAGCCGCCGGGGGCGCTATTATTATCTCCTTAGTAATAAATATATTATAGCGAGCGGAATATTAAATAATAGGTCCTATCTTATTATTATAAAAAGTTTTTTACTCCCCCTGTTATTAGCTATAAGGGACTAAGATAATCTTATTATTAAAATTACTTAAGTTAATAAAATTATTATCGCTAAAATATAAGCTTTAAAAGTAATACTTAGAGCTATATTAATAGTAATTATAATTAGATTAATTTTACTTATTAATATAAATAAACTTTATAATTATAGCTTAATAATAAAAGTATAACGTTCTTAAACTAAGCTTTTCTTAAACTTTATTTACTTACGCTAATATTATAATTATTATTATTTCGGTTATATTATTAAGTTTTATAAATATACTAAACTTTATAATAAATATAGTATTATTATATATAAGATTAAGACTAAATATAAAGCAGGATAAGATAAATACTCTTATATATATATTTCTTATAAAAGTAATTACCTAGCTAAATTTTAGCTATATGTTATAGCTATTTAGGAATAAAATAAAGCCTGCGCTTATTATAAATAATAATTTATATAATTTACTAAACTTAGTATATAGTTTCTAATATTATTTAGTATATAATTTACTTAAAAGCTAGCCTTAAAATCTTTACGCTAATTTACTATAAGTAGAAAATATTATTAACTTATAGATAGCTTTTAACTAAAGCTATCTTTTAAAACGCTAATTAGTAAGAATATATTAAAAGCTATAAAGCGCTAGTTTAAAAGCGATAGAAGTATATTTTTACTAAATTTAAGCTAGTTACCCCCCGAATAAGTAAAAGCTATAATAAAAATTAATAAGCTTACTTTTTCCTTATATAAAATAAATAAACTTATTAGAATTAGTATTAAGCCCTAAACTATACTAGCCCTTATAAGATATAAACTAAGGCTGCTATTAAAGCTTTATATAAAAATAGTAAAAATATAACTATTACTACCTTTAACTTTTCCTTATATATTTAAAAATCCTTTTTTAGAATATTAATAAGTAACCTAAGCTAATATAACTAGCTTTTTATAATATAAATAATTATAATATTATTACTTTATAAAAAATAATATATTACTTAAAAGCTAGTCCGCCCTTTCCTTAAACTTTACCTTATTAACTTATTTTTAATAGCGGATAAATAGCTATATATACTTATAAGCGCTAAAATATATTAAATTAGTTACTTATTACTAGTAAGGACTAAGCTAAAGTCAGCTTTATATTTAAATTAGAAATCCTCTTAGTATATTTCTTTTTAAATTAAGCTAAGTAAGGCTACTTTTCCCTCCTCTTTAAGTTTAAGATAAAAATATAATAGATCCTCTTTAAATACTTTAACCTATATAATTTATTATAAGATAACTATAAATAACGCTTTAATAACGTTAATTAGCTTATTTAAAAGATTTCTAAACTTAACCTTTTACTTTTTACCCTTAAAAGTAAATATATAAGGATATTTTATAGCTATTAAGATAGTATATTAAATCTAATTTAAGCTATAGCTAAGTTTTACGCTATATATATAAGATTAAACCTTAACTTTATAAGATTTAATTATATTTTATATATACTTATAATTAATATATAAAGCGTTAACCCTCCTACGCCTAAGCTATAATAAAAATAAACTAATTTAAACCTTATTATTAAAGAATCCCTCGCTTAAGTCTTAGTCTTTAATATTATTAAAATTATTAATTAAATTAACGCCGCCCTTAATTACTTTTATAATAAACTATAATAAGTTATTTAGAATACTATACTCTTTTATACTTTAATATTTAAGAAAAAGTAAACTTAGTTTACCTTAATAATCGCCTGCGCTATTAAGGATATTAAATAAGCTAAGTATTATTATTATAATTCTTTATTAAAATATAACTAGCTATAATTATAAAAATCTATTTATAATTAGAAAAAAGTAATTATTTATTTTTATTAAGCTAATTAGCGTTCCTTTTTATACTTTATTAATAATAACCTTAGATAGTTTTAATATATAATATAATAAGCGCGGCTTTATAATAAAATACTAGCTAAGCCTATCTACCTCTTAGTCTTATAAGACCCGGGTAAGGGTAAAGCTATATTTTTTAAAAATAAAGCTTATATTTTAGCAGATAGGTTTTTTTCTTTTATCTTTAATCTCTCTCTTTTTAAAAATAAAACGCCTAAACCTAGCTTTTTTATAAAATAGCGTATTATTATAAATAATATTTAGATTACCCTTTATACTATACTATTATAGAAAGTAACTAAAATAAACTAAATCTTAACTAGCTTCCTTAAAATATATTACCTAGTTCTTTATATATAGCTTACTTATATTTTTAAGCTTACTTTTAAATTAGTTATTTTATAAGTTAATTTTATATTACTATTATAGTTATATTATATAAGTAAGGTAAAAAGCTAGAAATCTATTAGTTAGCTAATAGCTATAAGCTAATCTCCCTCTTATATTATTTTAATAAAATACTTAAGTTTATTATAAGTAAGCGGCTATCTAATACTATTAAATTATACTAACTTCTCTCTAATAGCTAAATAAGTAATAGATAAAATAAGTTAATAAAACTAGCTATTCTTATAATTATAAAGCTTATTCGAGCTACCTAAGCTAAGAAAAAAGTCGCTTTTTTTTATTATTTAATATAAAGGGAGCTTTTAATACTATTTATTATAATACATTACTTTACGAATTTATATATATAAGATACCTTATTTAAATCTAAGCTTTCTTATAAAGCTATTTAGCTATTACTGTTTATATTTATACTTTAATAGATAAACCTTAATACCTTTCCTAATTTAGATTAAAGTTCCTTAAAGCTCCCCGCTCTCTACTATACTCTTTATCTTTTATATAACGCCGCTTTACTAATAGCTAAAATATAAACTTAAGTTAGAGTTATTAGGTTTACTAATAATATATAAGTGCTTATAATAATTTTTATTCTTTATAATAAATAATAAAAGTATAAATAACTAATATAAAAATATAATAACTACTTTATAATATAATATAGAAAATCTAATATTTTATTATATTTATTATATAAATAAATAACTAAGGTTATTATTTTATACCTTAAAATATTAATATAATATATTATTACCTTCGTATATAAGGCTCCGGCCCTCTAAGGCTAAGAATAATATAGACCTTTAAGACCTTATATAAATCCGTCACGGTCGGCGTTTCTAGACTTTACGGAAATAGGTAATACGGAAAGTCGAATATTAAACTAACTATAATATTTTCCGGATTTCCGAAAACACTCCTAAATATATTATCTTCTAATATATAGAATAACCCTCTCCTTAACCGGAAAGGTTACTATATTTATAAGAAATTAAGTATTTAGAGAAAAGGTTTGCCTACTACTTAGTAGATAGTAATTTAATTACTTACTCTCTTTCCTATTTTCTAAATAATTCTATTATTAACTTATTATTATAAAACTACTACTATTCTAATCCGATTTAAACGCGCTTCTATATCTAATAATCCTATTATTTAAATCTCTATTATTAGATAATTAATTATCTTCCTAACCTTAAATTAATCGAAAATACTATCTAACTTCTATCTAGCACTTATATAATAGTAATTCCTCTTACTTTAAAAAAGCTATAAAAAATCTAGAAAAAATAATAAAAATACTTACGGATAAATAAGCTATACCTTAGCTAAGAAATATATCTTTTAAGGTTTAGTACGATTTTTCGAAGCTTTAGAGCTCGAAGAATTATCCTATATAGGCTCTATATATAGAAAATACCCTTATTCGCGAGAAACTTTAACTTACTATATAGTAAGAAGGTAACGTTAAAACTAAAGACGCCTTAGCCTTTATAAGGCTATTTATCGATAATAGTCCCTTAACGTAAATAAAGTATATTAAAGATACTAAAATTACCTAAAATAAGTTAAAAGACTTTTATAATCCCTTTTCCTTTATATTAAATTTCCTTCTTATAGGTAATTTATTTAATATATATTATACGGAAAGTAATATAGAAGTTTATCTTAATAAGATAAAATTAAGCTATAAAAAGCTTCTTTTTAGGGATATTAAGATACTTAAAATCGTTATAATAAGCTTAACGCTTATAGGCTTATAAAACGAATATTTAGGCTTTATAACGAATATTATATAAGCTTTATAAAACGACGAAAAAGTATATACCCTCGAGACCCTCGTCTCTTCCCTTATAGACGAAAAGAAAAGAAATACTTCCTCGGCTTCGGCTACTTCTAAGAAGGTTTTATATACTTTTTATAAGAGTAAAAAGCCTTATAAGTAGAAGAAAGAAATTATTTTTTACCCGAATTATAAAAATAAAAGGTATAAAGTAGATTTATACTAGTATTTATACCCCTATAAAGCACCTAATTAGTAGGAATAAAAAGATACCTTTTTGGAAAAAAAGAGAAAAATATAGTAAATAAAGGCTTTATTAAAAGCCCGGAAAGAGAGGAAAATAAAGGAAAAAATCATAGCTATTATAAATTCCCCTATTAGTCCTATTCTAAAGAAAATGAAAAATCCTTATTATAAACTAGCTTAAAAAACGACTAAGAAAACAGTCCTTCTTACGAAAAACGATCGAATAACTAAATTAAATTTAGATAAAGAAGAGATCGAAGAAAAAAAAGAAGAAGAAGTTAAAGAAGAATAAAGGGAATAATCTAATTCTAATAAAGAAGTCGAATTTATTAATATCCTTATATAGGTAAATAATACCTTTCTTCCTTTTATTAATAATATAACTAATAATAATACTATAGGATCTATAAATTTATATATTAGTAATAATAGATTACGAAAGATATAAAATTCTATTTTTTCTACCTCTAATACCTATAGTAATAATAAAAATATAATATATTTCCTTTATAATATAAGTATAATAAAATATATAATATTTAATAAGGAATTATTAATTAACTATAAGCCTATTAGTATAAAGGTATAATAGGGAAAAGTAAATATTATAGTAGTAAAGGGAGCTAGAGACGTTATTTTCTAATTTAAAAATAATAAATAATATTATAAATTAAATAATATATTTTATATACCTAAATTAGGTATTAATATACTATTATAATCTTACTTTAATAAAATAAATACTTTAATTTATATAGAAATAGTATAATTATTTATAAATAATAAAGAGATAGCTAAAAGCTATAAATTTAATAATCTTTATTATTTACCTTGCTTAATAACTAAGTATAAGTATAATAAGCTTAAGAGGAATATAAATAATAAAGAATATATATTAAATACTAATAAAAAATAGATTTATTTCTATAATATAAAAGACTAGGGCATATTAATTATAGAATTCTAATTAGATTCTTAAAAAGTAAAGATAATACTATTAAATTTAATTATAATAGTATTAAATAAGTAAAATAATATAAAGAGTATATATAAGCTAAATTAACTAATAAGATTAATAAGAAAGCTTCTACTATATAGTATATATACTTAGAAAAAATAAGTATAGATATTTAGGGTCCTATTAAAATTCCTACTTATAATAAATATACGTATTTTATTATATTTTTAGACTCTTATACTAGATTCTTAGATATAGCACTTATAAAAATAAAATAAAGTGCTTTATAAGAATTTATTAATTATAAAATAAGGGTTAAAAATAATAATAATAATATTAAAATAAAGTAAGTTTTTATAGATAACGCTAAGGAATTTATATATAGTATAAAGGACTATTATATAAAATAAGGTATTATTTTTAATACTAGCCCGCCTAATACTAAGGAGCCTAACGGTAAAATAGAAAGAATAAATAGAATACTATTAGATAAAGTACGTACTATTTTATATATAGCTAACCTGCCCTATTATCTATAGGGGGAAGCTATTATTACTGCTACTTATTTATATAATAGGTCTCTATATAGTAATTAGGCTATAAGACTCCTTATAAATTAAAAAATAATACTACTTTATTTATCGAAGAATTAGATAAGATTAAAATATTCGGTAATATTATTTACTATAAAAATAAGAATCTTAGTACTAAATTAGACCCTTAGGCTAATAAAGGAATTATTATAGGCTACTTAGATAACGCTTATAAGATCTAGGATTTTAATAAAAGAACTATAATTATATTATAAGATATAGTTATTTTAGAAAATAACTTTATATAAAGGGATAATAATAATAATAAAGAAGAAGAAAATAATATATAGCTAGATTTTAATACTATTCCTTCTATAACTTAATCCCTTATAGTAGAAAAAGAGAAGGAAATAGCAGAATTAGCTAATAAATAATTACTATAAGAATATAATAGTAGTAAAAATAATAAAATAAAGGATCTACCTTCTATAGAAGTAAGAATACTTAAAAAGCCTATAGAAGAATTAAAAGACTACGAATCTTACCCTAAAATAAATAGTATTCTAAAAGAAAAGAATATTATAGCTATTTTATATACGCTAGAAAATCTAAATCTTATAAAGCCTAAAATAACTAAATAAGCTTTAAATAGTAATAATAAATTAGATTAGAAAAAAGCTATATAATTTAAAATAGATAAATTAATTAAATAAGAAACTTAGGAAATTAAAATAATACCTAAGGATAGAAATCCTTTAAGAGGCCGTTAGGTCTATAAGCTTAAAAGAGATAATAATAATAATATAACTAAATATAAAGCCCGCTTTATAATATAAGGCTTTAATTAGGTATACGGCTTAGATTACTTAGAAACGTTTTCTACTACTGCCCGACCTAAAAATATAAGGTTATTATTATTAATAGCTTTATAAAATAATTTAATAGTAAAATAATACGATATAAAGAATACCTTTATTTACGCTAAAATAGATACTAAAATCTATATAGAATTGCCTACTAAATTCGAGGAATTAATAATAAAGGATTATTATAATAAAAATAATATAAAGCTTCCTTCGAATTATAAAGACCTGATTAAAACTAATAACTTAGTTTTAAAATTAAGAAAAGCGTTATACGGCTTAAAATAAAGTCCTAAACTATAGTATAATTATTTAGCTACTACGCTAAAGAAATAGGGATTTTATTCTCTTTTATTAGATAAAGGGGTATTTATAAATAAAAAGCTAAAAATAGCCTTAGCAATATACGTCGACGATATATTAGTAGCCGCTAAGAATAATAATATTATAATAAATATATTATAAGAATTAAATAAAGACTTAAAAGTATAAGATTTAAGCTATTTATAAGACTTTTTAGGTATATATATTATTTTTAATAAGCAAAATAATACGCTAAAAATAACCTAAGAAAAATATATTAGAAATAAGCTTAAAGAATTAAATAAAGAATATATAAGCTTCTTAAATATACCTTCGAAGCCTAGAAATAAATTAAAGAAAGCTATTATATAGCCTAATAAAGAAACAATATTATAATATTAGAAGTAATAAGCTCTCTATTATATTTAGCCTTATAAATAAGACCCGATATATTATATTCTGTTATATCTTATACTAGATTTAGTAGTAAACTTAATATTATATATATAAATACTTTAAATACTATCTAGAAATATTTAAATAAATATCTAGATAAAGCTATTATATATAAAAGTAATATACCTTATAATAGCTATTATATTAAAGGTTTTTCAGATACTAGCTAGGCCTCTAATTTAATAGAAAGAAAAAGTATTTTAGGTTATTATTTCTTTATATATAATAATATTATAAGCTAGTCCTATGCTAAATAAAAAGCTATAGCACTTAGCAGCTATAAGGCTAAGTTTATAGGTCTAAGGGAGGCTAATAAAGAAGCCTTATACCTTAATAGGCTATTTTTATTAATAAATAATAGCTTAAATATTAAAATACCTACTATAATACCTTATTTATTAATAGATAATACTATAGCTTTAAGGCTAGCAGAAAATCCTAAATTTTATAAAAGGTTAAAATATATTAACTTAACTTATTTCTATTTAAGATAAAACTTAAGAAATAAACTTATAAATATTTATTATACTAAAAGTAAGGATAATATAGTAAATATCTTTACTAAAGAATTAGATAGTATTACCTTCTATAGTCTTGCTAATTTATTATCTTTAAAATAAGCTTATTTTAATAAAGAGGTTTTTTATCTTATTTAAGCTTTTCTTAGATTTTCCTTTTATAATTTTTTTTAAATTATTACTTTTACTATTTTCCTTTTTATAAAAGGTTTTTAAATTTTATTAATAAAATAAATAATATTATATTATAGGTTTTATAATTTTTATCCTATTTATAATAAATAATAAATAAATAACTAAATATATTAATTTAAGGGAGGCTATAAGTACTTATAATAATTTTTATTCTTTATAATAAATAATAAAGGTATAAATAACTAATATAAAAATATAATAACTACTTTATAATATAATATAAAAAATCTAGTATTTTATTATATTTATTATATAAATAAATAACTAAGGTTATTATTTTATACCTTAAAATATTAGTATAATATATTATTACCTTCGTATATAAGGCTCCGGCCCTCTAAGGCTAAGAATAATATAGACCTTTAAAACCTTATACGAATCTATTACGGTCGGCGTTTCTAAACTTTACGGAAATAGGTAATACGGAAAGTCGAATATTAAACTAACTATAATACTTTCCGGACTTCTAAAAACACTCCTAAATACGTTATCTTCTAGCATATAAAATAACCCTCTCCTTAACCGGAAAAGTTACTACGTTTATAAGAAATTAAGTATTTAGAGAAGAGGTTTTCCTACCACTTAGTAAATAGTAATTTAATTACTTACTCTTTTCCCTACTTTCTAAATAACTCTATTATTAACCTATTATTATAAAACTACTACTATTCTAATCCGATTTAAACGCGCTTCTATATCTAATAATTCTATTATTTAAATCTCTATTACTAGATAATTAATTATCTTCCTAACCTTAAACCGATCGAAAGTGCTATCCGACTTCTATTTAGCACTTATATAATATAAACTTTCTTAATATTAAGCTAAATATTATTATAATTATAAAATATTTTTAATTAGTATAGCGTATTTATTAAGTAGTCTTTACACGTATATATAGGTAAGAGAAAGTAAAAGTAACCTATATTAAGTATAATTAGAGATAGATACCTTTCCTTTATCGTACGAGGAAGAGCGGCTATATAGCTAGATAATACTCCACTTCTATACCCTCCTTCTTCTTATCTAAGCTACCTCCTACCTCCTAAGTCGTACGAGGTATAACTTAGGTAATAATATATATTTCGTTAGAGGCTTCCCTATATCTATACTATCCTCTATATATATATTATATATTAAATATAAAGGGGTATAAAGAGATAATATCTAATACTTAACTTTTTTCTTTTTATAAAAAGTTAAAAGATATACTAAATAAAAAGGTATTATACGAAGAAAAAATAATAGTAATATTAATAGGAGAGTAGTAAGCGGAGATCTAACTAGTAGCTATATTATCGTCCGATATTTTTATCCGCCTTAATAATACTTAAGATCTTAAACGTATCGAGGCTATTATTATTTAACGCCTAAGTTATTTTCTAGTAGTCCTTTTTATAAGTTATAGTAAGGTAATAATAGAACTATACTATATTTACGCTAGAAATCCTTACCCTTTCGATATATATTAGATAAATAGTAATAAGGCTTATACTACTTATATATAGCGGTCTTATATAATAAGATATTTTTTCGTACGATAAGGTTAAGCGTTATAAACTCCTAGGCCGGTACTTTATACTTTAGTAACTATTTCTATTAAGTCGCCCGATAGCCGGCGGCGGGGATAGGTAATAGTAATACTAAGCGGAGCGCCTCTTAACGCGGAAAAGTATATTACTATCTTAGATAACGAGTAGTAAGGGGCGGGGGTAGAAAAAAAGTAATAGTAAGGTTAGATAACGAGGAAAAAGGAAAAGAAAAAAAATTAGGCGTTTAGGACTTATAGCTTTACTTTAAAATTAGGCGTAAGGGTTAGATAATACCCGGAAAGAATTAATAGTAATTTTTATATAAAAATAATAGAAAAAAACGTAAAAATATAAAAAAAATAAGAAAGTAAGGATAAAGGGTCGGATAAAGTAAAGATATAGGAAAGAAAAAAGTATAAGTCTTATATAACTTAGATAAGTTATTAGATAGTAGCTTTAATTTATAACTTATAGGAATTCGTAGAAATAAGGGTTAATAAGGCTAAGTTAGGGCTATCTTTAGTATAAGTATTAGCCGAGTTATTTTTACTATTAATCTATTATATTTCTAAAATTTCCTTATACTCGTATAACTTACGAATAGCTATAATATCGATTATTAACTATTTTTCTATCGTTAAGCTAAGCTATACTAGGTAGTTATATAATAAACGTAAGTTTATATAGAGAATAAAGGGGATCGGAAGCGTGCTTAGGGATTATACGATAGCTTAAATAGTTAAGTAAAGGGCTAGGCCGATATTAACGCCGTTTACTATACCGTAAAGTTCGCTTACTAAGATATTTTAAGTAACCCTTTTATATTTTATAAAAGTTTTATAAAGGATATTACCTTATACGATAAATAAGTTAGAAGACTAGTTTTTTTTACTAAGGATAATTAAAGTGCTAAGCTATAAAGTAAGGTCCTTATTATTCGTAAATAACTTATCTATAAAAATAAATAGTTTCGTATAAGATAGGTTAAGTAGAATAAACCGTAGACCGCGGGCAGTATTATTAATCTACTATTAGATATATTTATTAAGGGCTAAAATATCTTACGTAGAAGGATCGGTTACTTAAGCGGCTACCGTAAGGTTATACGATACCTCTAGTTAATAAGTAGAAGTAATATATACTCCTCGGGCTCGCTAGCTAATAAAGTCCTACGGGGTAATAATAGCGGTTAGGTTAATAATATAAAAGCCCTTTACTTATCTTTTCTATATAAGAACGATATTATACGATTCGCGCGTAATATAATTACCGTTAAAGTTAATAGATAAGCTATTAGTAAGGAATATTTTAAGTTTTATATAAAGCTCTGCTTATTTTAACTTATTTTCCTTAAGTTTAGAGAATATATTAAATATAAAAGAGAATATATTATCCGTTTATAGGCTTATTATTCCGAATAAGTTAAGGCTAGCTATAGTAAATAAAAGATATAAATTATATAATAAGGGCGTTATATAAAGGTTCGTATAATAATAATTATAATATATCTTAAACTAATATAATCCTAATTTTACTAGCTTATATAGCGGCTTTTTAATATATAAAAAAGTATAAGGTAAATATTAATCTTATAGTTTTTTAGGAAAGTATACGTATATTATATAACTTAAAAAATTAGCAGACTATATATACGCTTACGTAATATCTCGCAGTTCGCTTTAGTAATTATACGACTTTATAAGGGTAAGTCTAAAGGTAAGAAAAAAGCGCTATAATATACGTAAAATTATAGGTAATTATATAAGAATTTCTTCTTTATTATTATTACCGTAGCCTTAAATAACTAGCTAGGATTTTTCGTAAGGGCTATTATTTAGATTCTTTACCTCTTATATAAGACGTATTTTAAAAATATATTTAGTAAGGTCTAAAAAAGGGTTATATCGGACGAAAGTAAAGATTTCTTATATAAAAAGGGTATTAATTTCCTTATAGTTAGAGGCCTCGAATAGTTATCCTAAGATAGTAATAATACCTTATTACTATAATTATATAGTAAGTGCGTAGTTATTTTTTTCCTTTATAGTAACGAATATAAAAGGAAAAGCTTTATATAAGTTTTTATTATACGGGGGCATAATTAGGATTTTAAACCGTACCTTTTTCTTTATAAGTATAGTAAGGAGGGAGCGGAGATAAAGTTTAACTTATATCGTATAAAATCTAGTCGGTCTTATAGGGAGTTTAAAGATAATATCCTAGCTATCGAAACTAGAAATATAGAAAAGACCTTACTATTTATCCTTTTTACGCTAAATAAGAACTTCGCTTTAAAAAGGAAGCGATAAGATATCGTATAAGTTAGGTCCGTTTTAGGTATAAAGAGTGCGTAAAATATCCGCTTAAGCCTTAATTTATCATACTTATTTTATAGCGCGCTAAATTACTTAGGCTTTTATAATAATATTAAGGGCTAGAGGTAAGTTATATAAAATATAGGGGTAAGTGCTAAAGATAAGAAGTATTAGGATAAGATTATCTAATCTAGCTATATTATTAATAGCCTTAATAGCTATCTAAAAAATAATTATATTATTAGTCTTAGTATTAATTTCTTATCGTAAGATATCGTACGCCCGCCTAAAAGGGGCGTATATATATTTAACCTTACTAATTGCTTAATACGCTTCGATAAGCACTTCCTTATATATAGTATTAAGTAGTTTCGTATTTATACGAAACTTTAAAAAGGAAAAATTAGTCCTAGCGTTATAAGAGATAATATCTAATAAGCCTTAGTATATATAAATCTAGCACTTATATAAGGCGTTCTAAGTATCTACCGCTAATATATTTTATACGAAGGCGGCTACTTAGAAAGATATAGCTTTATTAATAGTATATAGGACTAGCTTACCGTAAAGGTAAAAAATATCGATAACTAGTAAGTAGTTAAAATTATAATTATTTTTAAGGGAGAATTTAAATTGCTAAGGTTTTAAGTTATACGATTAGTATTAATAGTATAAATATTAAATTAACTTAAGGGCTACGGGGGTTATATCTAAAAAACTAGCTTTTTTTAATAAGTTATAAAGCTATTATATATAAGGGTAGCTAAAATATCGGTAAAGCTACTATAACTCTTATTTTATATAATATAATATAGATTCTTATTTAAAGATATTAAAGAATAAATATCTTTATTTCCTAATAATAGGGATTATTATACCGTTATATTATACGATAATATCTTTTATATTATTATAGAAAGCGTAAAGGTAGTTAGTATCTTTAAGGTAAAAGAGGAAGGGAGTGGAAATATCGAGGATATAGTAAAAAACTTTACCGAGTAAGTTTCGTATAATAATAGTTCCGATTAGCTAAGTAAGTTTTAAGGAGCTAAAATAGATTATATTCTTAGTTAGGGTCTAGTTAATAATCGTATAAGGGTATTCCTAAATATAAGCTTTTACTTATAATTTACTTACGGTTAAGATTTATATAGCTCCTATATCTTAAAGCTCGCCTTAGTACGTTATATAATATATATTAGAAAGGAGGAATTATTCCGCGAGAACCGATAAGGCCTTTAGTTAGTAGATATTATCGCTTATAAGGCGGTATATATAAGCCGCTATAGTAAAAAACGAAACTGCGTTTTTACCGCTAATAATTTCTTCTTTAATATTAAAATCTCCGTTATATAATTATAAAAACTAAGAATCTTATTTATTAGAACCTTCGTATAATAGGAGGAATACGCTAAATTCTTCCTTTATAAGGGGATCCTAGCTAATTTCTTTATAACTAGTAAGGTATTACTTATATACGCGTTAGATATTATCTAACTTATAGTTTATAGACTAATATCTTTCCTTTTTATATACGAAGTATTTTCGTATTATATAAAGTTAGAACTAGCGTTACTATAGGGAAAAACGTTATATAAGGGGGGATTATCGTTAGCAGGAAGTAAAAGAAGATTATCTAAGGTTCGTATAATACTTATTATAATTAAGGTAGCGTTATTCGATAAAGAACTAGTTAGTAATTTTATCCGTAGTAATAGTAAGGGAGGAACGAAGGCGATTAATAAATATTTCGTATAATATATCTTAGAATATTATAGCTAATTTAAGTTCTAAAACGCCGCGATAAGCTTATACGATAGTAGTAAGAAGTTACTTTTCTCCTTAATAATTAGATTTAAGAGCTTATTAAATAAGTTAGAGTTTATTAAGGAGGGTATTAAGTAAATCTATTATAGTTTTATCGGGGTTTTCTTATTATACGATATTAAAAGAAAGAGTAGTCTAATTTATCTAGTATAATAAATAATTTATACGAGTATTAAAGTATATATCTAAAAGAGTATAAATTTTATCCTATCTTTTATCTAATCCGATAAAATATAAATAATAATCCTAAGCTTTATTTAAAAAGATATCCGGAAAAATAATATAGAATTAATCTTCCGTTATACTAATATAGGAGTAATAGCTAATAAAAATCCTAGCTTTATCGATTAGTATATTATACGGCCGCCCTATATAATTCTAATCTTTTCGCTAACCCTTAAAAAAGGCGGTAACCTTATCTAGGGAGATTAGTCTATTTACTACCTTTCGTATTAGTAATAGTATATAAACTCGTACGATACTTATTAAGGCTTAATTTATCGGTTCCGGGAGGGTCTAAGTTAAGGTTACTAAAAATAATTATATATTTAAGTTATATAGAGTAGTTAACTTCTATATAAAGGTCGTACGAAGTAAGGGTTCGGCTAAGATACTTTATAATAGCTATATTAAGATATATCTTAACTTAGGGGGCTATGCTAAGTATAAAGCTTATATTATACGATCTAGAAAAGTTAGTTTAGAAGTATAATAAATCGGCTATAAGTATTTATATACTTATCTAATTACTAAGCAAACTGCTTAGTAAAATCCGCGGTAAATTCTTATATAAGTAGAAAATATTACTTATATTAGTAAGCTACCTAAATAAGGTATAAAATACTAATATTTAAATATTTAAGTATTTTATATATATACTTAATAAAGGTATTTCGATTACCTAAGCGGATTTCCTATTTAGGAAATCTTATACGATATATATTTAATAATACCTTAGTATCTTATAAGTACTAGGTACTTATATTTATTAAGCTTTAAAGCGTATAAAGAAATATTAAGATTTTAAAGTAACTTTTCTTAATACTTAAGAAAAGTATATAGCTTTAATAAGCGTAGCTAAGCCTAGCCGAGCCTAGCCGGATTACCCTATACCTAACCGGAGTTACCGGAGATACCGGAGTTACCGGAGATACCGGAGATAAGCGGACTTAACGATAAGCGTAACGATTAGGAAGTTATATAACGATCGAAAGAGAGATAAGTTTCTACGCTTTTATTCGCTACGGAAAAGCGGGGTAAAAGCGGGGTAGATAAGAAAACGGAATTTTACTCGCTATAAGAAGCGGGGTAAAAGTAGGTCTTAGTTTTTAGAAGCTTCTAGTAGCTTTTATAGAATTAATAAGCGAAGGAAGGAAAAGGACTATATAAGGAGGCTTTCCCTCCCTCTCTTTCCTTTCCTTTTTCTTCTTCCTTCCTTAAGCTTTTAATTCTAAGTCTCCTTTACCTTAGAATTAGTAATTAATAATAAATATTCTTTTAGCTTACTAATTATCTTTTTTTTTATTAATTATTAATTATCCTTTCCTTTATTAATAAGCGTAAGAAGTAATACTTAATACTTATTATTCTTATTAATAGAAAAAGCTTCCTATCGCCTTAAAAAAGTCTAAAATAAAAACCCCCCTTTTTACTAACCTTAGTACTAACCTCGTATAGTAAGGCTTAGCTAGAATTAAGGGCTCTATTTAGTAATAAGGTTAGGAGGAAGGAAATCGGACTTTTTATCTTTTTATTACTTATTTACTTATTTTATTTTAGATAAGAAAATAAGAGATAAAAAGAGGTACGGTTCGTAATACGTTAAAAGCTTCCGCTTTCTCTTTTTACCCGATAGAGAAGCGTAAAAGGTAAGTCTTATCCTCTCCCTTAGTTTACTAACTTTAGTATCTAGACTTCGAAAAATAAGAAAGTAAATCGACTTATAAAAACTACGATTAAAAAATTAAAAGAAGATATTTTTCGAAGCGGAAATAGCGATTAAAATAAACTTAAAAAGCGCTTCTAAACGAACCTCTTTTTACTTAAAAAGCTCGAAGAAAAGCTAGTTAACTTAACCGAAAGCGAAAAGCTAAGTTTAAGAAAAAAAGAAACGCCCCTTTTAAAGAAAAAAGAGAATCGACTTATAATAAAAAAAAAGTAACTTTTATAAAGAAACGAATTAAAATTTTAAAAATAAAAATACGCTATATTACGAGTTAATCTAACTAAAACGGCTATACTATATTATATAATATTCGAATTCGAAAAGAAATACTTAAACTTTAAAGAAAGAAATCTTAAAGAAATATTTACTTAAAGAAATATATATAAAGCAAATTCGAAAAAGAACTTTATAAATAATACTTTATAAAATCGAATCTTATTAAAGATAAATTTAATTAAATCGAAACTTTAGAAGAAAATTCTCCCCTCTTTATATAAAGAAAGATACTTTTATATAAAGGAAAAATACCGAAAGAATTTTACTAGCTATATACGCCTTAGCTACTTAAAGAAAGAAACGATTCCTTATAGTTATATACGCCTTAGCTATCTAAAGAAATTATAATAAGAGTTATTAATAGCTATTTTACTTAGCTATTAAAGAAAAGATAATATTATTTAATAATAACTATTATACTTTAGGTATTATTTAAAAAAAAAGGATACTTATATAATAGAAAAACGCTATTCGAAAAGGAAATTATTTAAACTTAAAACGGCTCTTCGAAATAAGCTTAATTATAAGCTTAGCTTTATACGAATCGAATTAATTGAAGCTATTAAAATAAGCTTAAACTAATATCTTTATAAATTAAAGAAAGCTATTTAAATACGCTTAAAATACTATATTATTCGAAACGATAAATATAAATTAAAAATAGAAAGCTACTTAAGATATAAGTAAGAAATCTTTACAAAAAATACTATTCTTTAATATTAAAAGAAACGAAAGAAAACGAATAGAATAAACGCCTTTCTAAACGCCTAAGGATAAGAGAAATAAATCGATATAAATCGAACGAAATAAATTAATATAAATTAAGGAAAATAAATTTATATTAATTAAGTAAATCGAAATAATATAAAATAAATTAAAAAGAATATAAGTTTTAATAGGTAAAAGAAAGAAAAGAAAAGAAGATAATAAGCTATTAAAAACTATATAT
>PDHQ01000205.1:0-62661 GCA_003339415.1 Ophiocordyceps camponoti-saundersi (nom. inval.) | reverse complement strand
TAAAAATATTAAAAATATTAAAAATATTAAAAATATTAAAAATATTAAAAATATTAAAAATATTAAAAATATTAAAAATATTAAAAATATTAAAAATATTAAAAATATTAAAAATATTAAAAATATTTTAAACTTTAAGAGAATATTAACTTAAAAACTAAGAAATAAAAGTAAAATAATTATTACTTTTTATACTAATAATAAAAAAAAAGGTTTATTTTATAATTATTAAAATTATAATATAATTTATAAAAATTATAATTTTTAGTTTCTAAGTTTTAATTAGGTAAATTTAAAGTTTATAATAAGCTTAAACTAAATAGGAAATCTTAAGTTTAGTTAGCTAATATTTAATTTTAGCTAATTTAAATATATAATTAAGATAATAAATAAGTTTAATAAATTATTAAAGCGAAGCTAAAGATAATTTCTAAGATTCCTTATTATTAATATAGAAAAAATAAGATATAAAATTATTCTCCTAAAAAATATTAATTTATAAAAAAAGTTAATAATTAGGAAAAAACTAACTAAAAGTAATATTATTATAAAAAGCGTTAGTAATATTATTAAAATAGTTAGTTTTTTCTTTTATTAGGATAATTTTAAACTAAGAGGTAAAGGTATTTTTTTTTAGTTTAATAATAAGTATTTTATTTTCCTATTTTTCTTAGAACATTACTATTTTATATTTTTAAAAAGGGTTAATTTATTATATAAAATAAGGAATAAGATATCTTATCTATTTAATTAATCTAATTTACTATTTAAGATATTATAAGATATTAGGGAACTTAATATCTTATAAGGCTTTTACCTAAGATTAAGTATTTATTAGTATAAATTTATTAATATAATATTTTAATATTTTTATAAATAAGTAATAAAAGAATAATTTAAAAATAAAAAGGGAAAAATTTATATTAATAAAAAGATTAAATATTATAGTTAAATACTTAATATAATTTTTTAAAATATTAAAGAAGATTATTATATTATCGATATATTTAATAATATATATTTTATATAATTAGAGAATATAATTAATAAATCTTTATATATAAGTAAGCGAATTTTTATACCTTATAAAAGCGATTATAGCCCTCTCTAATTTACGGTAAAATATAATTATAAACTACTTTTAGTAATTTAAATAGATAAGAAATTAATAAAAAAAGCTTTAAATATTAATAATAAAAATAACTTTTTTACTTACTAACTTATAAATTATATCTTAAGGGAGAGATATAAAATATATATTAGGAATAGCTATACTATTTAAAGCTTATAAGTTATTAATAATATATAGTTTACTTTTTCTTTAAATAATAAAATATAAACTAGCGAAAGGTAAAGCTTTAAGCGCCTATTCTATTTTATTTTATAAATATATATTATTATATTCTTTATTAAGGAAATCCTAATTAAGTTTATTTAGTAAGTAAGGATATAAACTAAGTTTTTTCTTATATTAATTATCGATAAGGGGGATTTTTAGATAATATTCTAAGGGTTAAAATCCCTTAATCGGTCTTAAATTATAAGATTAGATTAGATCGTATAAGGTTATATGTTAGGGTATTAGTAGTTGTAATCCCTTTTATATTAATCTAATAGCAAGTCTAATAATAATAATAATTTTTCTCTCTAAGTTCCCCTTTTTCCCTCTAATCCCTTATCCTCTAATGCCTTGTCCTCTAATACCTATTTAATAAAGTAGGGGGTATCTTTATTATAGTCGCTTACGACTACCTTCTTTACCTAAACCTCTCTACTATAATCCTCCGCAAATAGCCTATCGTTATCTAGTCCTAGGGGTATCCCCCCGATTTTATTCGAGCTAGTCTTCTAATTTCCTTAGCTTAATAGCCTCGCTTTCTTAATTAATCTTTTATTAAACTAATTAGCTATACTAAGCCTCTTAAGTTACGGTGATAATATATCGGATATTAACCCTTAGTTAGATAGCTATAAAAGGGGGTCCGATATAAGTTATAATATAAGTTAATTAAAATCCTTAAAGTTTACCTTAATAACTTAGCGTAAAGTTATCTTAATAGCTCTAGCCTTTTTTATCTTCCTTATACTAGTAATAAAAAGTAACACGCGCTTAGTATAAGGCGCGATCTAAAAGAAAAAAGTAAGATATTAGCGGCGTCGGATTCGCTATTTAATTCGGAGTAGGGCTATGCTTAGCCGAGTTCCGGCCGGGGGTAATCGCGACCGCGGCGGAGGAGGAAGAAATTTTCGTAAAGGAACTAAAGCTATAACGCGCTCCGAACGTAGGTTAAATTCGTCTATATATTAGTCTAAAAATACTAACTTTAATAGAAAATATACTAAATATAACTAAGGATTATTATAAGTTTTAGTTAATAAAAATAAAAAAGAATTATATTATTAATTATTAGGTATTATATTAGCTAACGCGTTCCGCGTAGCTTAAGCTATAATAATAGCTTATAGGGAACTTAAATTAGATTAAATCTAAACTTAGATTAATTATATTACGCGTAAAGAAATTAAAGATATTATTATTATTATTTTTTATAAATTATTATATTTAAAGATAACGAAATAAGGAGGATACCGAATATAAGTATAAGTTATATTAGCTTTAACTTTATTATATAATTTAGAAAAAAAGCTTCCCCTACGTTATAAGAAGGAAATTATTATTTGCTTAGTAGATATAATAGATAATATTATAAATAAAATAATATATAATACTATATAAGCTATTAATACTGCTATTCGCTCTAACTTATACTTAGCTATACGCTACCTTAATAGTAAGGATATTAAACTTACTTTCGATAAAGATATAGCTATTTTTACTTAGGATTTAAGCTAAGTTACGCTTATTTTCGGCGATAAGGTAATTATTATAGATAAGATTTATAATATTATTATTAAGAGATTTCCTCTAAACCTTACTATTAGGGAACGCGATAACCTTTTTAATAAGATAATATAAGTTAATAAAATACCTATAGCTTATTTATAAGCGCTTAAGCCCTAGCTTAGATTTATTAAGATAGCGGTTATTATTAGTTTTAAATTACTAATTAATACTAATAAATTTTATAATAATAAGCTAGCTATTAACGCTTAGATTTTTCGTACGGAGCTATTTTTAGATATAGTCCGCTCTTAGCGATATTATAATTATTATTATTTCGGGTATATCGCTAAAATATATAAATACCCTAAGCTTTATAGTAAATATAAAATAACTAATTATAAGAATAAAGATAATTACTATACTAGAATTAGAGAATACCTATTTTATTATATCTCTTATAATAGGGATTACCTTATATAATTTAAGCTTTACCTTATCGCTATTAAGTACTAAGATTAAGCGAGAGCTTACTATAAGAAATAACTAGTTAAATTTACTAAGCCTAGCTTATAGTCTATCTTACGACTAATAAAATTAGTAATAACCGAGGACGTTATTATATATAGTATATTCCTAAGCTAGTTTATTACTAAAAGGAAGTATAGATAACCTTTAAGCTCTAGAGGGGGCTACCCCGCTACTAAGATATAAGTAATTAAAAATACCCCTAAGGTAATAAGATACTTTATTTAATAAGCTTAGAATACCTCCCTCCCTTAAAATATAGATAGCGTTTTACTTATATAAACTATTAACGAACTAGCTTTATCTCTAATCTAACTTAACCTTACTATCTAAGAGAGCGTAGAAATACTAATTACCTTAGCCCTAGCCTAAACTTAGATAAGATTTATAACTAAGCTATAAAGAAATTATAGCGAAGAAACTAATATTATTATAACTATTTCCTTATATCTATAAAAGTTCTTTTTTAGAATATAAATAAGCGTACCGAGCTAGCTAGGCTAGTACTTAGTAGTAAATTAGATTATAATATTATTACTTTTTAGGAAACTATTAGCTACCTTAGCGCTAAGCCTCCTCCGCTTAGGACTTCGCCTTACCGCCTTATCTATAGTAGCGGCTATATTTTAGTTTATATCTATAAAAAATACGATATATTTACTTAGTTCCTAAAAATAAAGGAGGATTAGATAAGTATTACCTTTTATTCTAAACTTTAGTTTATTTCTATTTACTCTCCCCTTAATATTTCCTATAGTAGTAGCCTCTTAATTTTTTAAAACCTTCCCCCGAACCTTAACCGCGTCCTAATTAGCGATTTTAACTTATATTACCCGCTTTAGGACCGTTATAAAAGGCTTTCCGATAACTTAGATTAGCTAATTTATAAGATAACTAAATTATAATTTTAACTCCTTACCTTAAAAGGAGAATATACCCGAATTTTCTATAAATATAAAGATAGTACGCTAAACTTAATTTAAGCTATAGCGGACTTATATATATATTATACTAATCTAAACCTTAACTTTACTAAATCCGACTATATTCCTTAATCTCTTATAATTAGTATCCTTATACTTATAATAGCGCGTATATTACGCTTATAATAAAAATATATAGATCCGGACTTAGTTTACTATAAGTCCCTAGCTAAAATTACCCTCTTACTTTTCCCTCTTATTAACCTAATAAAGATTAATAACGCCCTTAACTAACTTTACTAAGAATTATAACTTATTATTAACTAAATAATACTATTTATCGCCCTTTCCTATTCTCGTAAGGCGGCGTAGTTTACCCTAGCTATAGCCTTAGCTACTTAAGTAGCTAAGCGGGCCTAGCGTAAATATAGGTCCCTTTTTTCGGACTCCTTTTAGTAATAGCTTTAGGAGATAGCCTTTAGCCCTTTACTTAGAGGATAGCTATAAACTCGGTAAAATATACTTATTAGCGATCTTTCCTTTATATTATTACTAGCTTACCTTCTAAGTTTTAATATATCGAGCGTTAAGCTTATATCTAAAATAATCTCCCCTAAGATCCGGTTTATCTCCTTATGCTAAGGATAATTAATAAATCTTAAGCTAATAGCTATATAGCTAAAGCTAATATTTTAGCTAATTAGTTCTTTCCCTAACTTTATAGCGTGCCCTTAATTAATATTAAACTACCTAAGCTTAAGTTCTCTATTAATATTAAGATTACTTAAACCGATATTTTTATAACGCTTAAGTTAATAACTTTTTAGAAAATAGCTAAAATAAATAATATTCCCGTTAGATTTCTTAAAATATATTACCTTATCCTTATTACTTAGCTAGCTATAATTTTCTAAATATATATATAATTTAGTTACTTCCCGCCCTAGCTACGGTTTACTATTATAATTATCTTATATAAGTTTAGAAAGAAACTAAAAGCTTACTAAAAAGTAGGTACTTATAAGCTTATATCCTTATTATATTACTTAAGTAAAATTCTAAAAATTATAGTAAAATAATAAATTACTAAGGCCGTAGAGTTATACCGACTCCTTCCTAAAAGCTAAATAAGTAATAAGCGGAACCGGTTTATAAAGCTAGCTATTCTTATAGTTACTAAGCTTATTTAAGCTACTTAAGCTAGGAAAAAAGTAGCGTCCTTTCTATAACTTAATATTAAGGAAGCGTTTAATACTATATATTATAATAAACTTATCGCTAAATTTAAGTATTTAGGATTCCTAAACTAGATCCTAGCTTTCCTTAATAGCTACTTATAAGACCGTACCTCCTAATTTTACTTTAATAGTAAGATTTTAGAACTATATTAGATTAAGATTAAAATTCCTTAAAATTTACCGCTCTCCGCTATCTTATTTATCTTATATATAGCCCCGCTTTATAACTAGCTAATATATAAGGAAGGAATATAAGTAATTAGTTTCGTAAATAATATAAATTTTCTTAATATTAAGCCCGATTTTAAAATAACTATAAGATAGCTCTAAGCTATATAGGTAATATATAAATAATAGGCGCGCGATTATAGTATAGAATTCGGGCTAAAAAAGAGTAAGCTTATATATTTTTCCCGGAAACGCACTCTAGAAATAAACTTAGTTTAACTAAGGGATTACTAAGTTTACCTTATTTCTAAAATAAGATTTTTAAGTATTTAAATTTATTAGCGGCTATAATAGAAACCCTATCTACGAATTATATATACTAAGCTCCTCCGCTAAAACTTTACCCTTTCCTTTTTATCCGCCTTTACCTAAAATTACCCCTTTACTTAAGCTTATAAACTTTATATAAAAGTTATCTAATTACTTATCGCGTATATTATTATTATATTCTATATTATTACCCTTATAAGTAGAAACTTACTAAGCTTAGCTAAAGCCTTAAGATTAGAATAATTATAATACCTTAGGATAATACTTAGAACTTATAAGGCTACGCTTATTTATTACCTTAAAGCTAAGTTTTAAGTTCCCCTACTTAATCTTTACTTAAATAAAAAGAAAACTAATACCCTCCGCCGCTTTAAGGATATAATAATATTAGATAAAATCTAAACCGCTTTTAAAGATATCTTAAAATTCTTATTATACTTCCCCCCTTATCGACTAATAAAATAATAAAAAGCTAGGTAGCCGCTAGAGGAATATATATATTAAGTCTAAATATAGATAGGACGCGATATATTACCTTTAGATAAGAAGTTTATAATAAACTTTCTCCGCCGGGATTAGAAAATATAGTAAGAGGACTTCGAAAACTAACTATATATAAGATATTCTAAGCTTATCTTATTTCTTTCTAACTTCCCGCCTTACCTTAATAAGCCGAAATCGCTTAAAAGATACGGAGATTTACCGAAATATATTAATATTATAATTACGTAACTTTATATAAGTAAAATTAATCTTAGAGAGTTCCTCTTTTATAAGCGCGTATTAGAAATAATTTTCCTTTTATATTAATATAGAACTAAATTAGAAAATACTTACTATTTACTTTTTTAATACCCTTAACTAGTTAAATAGCGCTATAAATTACCTTAGCCTATCTCCTCTAATATTAAACTATAATTAAAGCTTAACCGCTATTTATTAATAACTATACTTACGAAATAAATACTCCGATATACTAATTTATATTAATTTTAGCTTACTAATATACTTTACGCTAATATTCTTAAGTTTAACTAAGGCCGGACGTAGCTTTATTTTATATAAATTACTATAGCTATAATATTATTAATTTACTTACCTTATCTATAATTTACTTTATATTTTAAAAGAATTTACGTTTACTAAGTTTAAGTTATTATCTCCTTCCTTATTTAATAACCTCTTAACTTTTCTAGCTACCTTATTAGTAAGAGTAACCGTAAACTAACGCTAGCCTTATAACGTAAGTTTACTTAGCGTAAAGCTACTAAGACTTAGGGCAAGGCGCGTCTTACTTAGAGTTACTATTAGTATAGTAGCTTATAATAAGTTTAGCGTAGTAGTTAGCTATAAAGCGGTTACTTACTATTATAATAAGCTTAGAGTAGTAATTAGCTTAGGTAAAGTTACTTATCGCTAAGATAAGCTTAAAGTAATAACCGGATCTAGCGTAATAGTAGGCCGTATATTACTAAAAGTAATTATCGTTAGCGTTAGTTTATTATCCTCGTTAAGGAATAACTTATCTAACTTTAAAATTTTTAGATATTTCTATAATAGCTTATAACTACGGAGCCCCTTACGCCTACTCGATACTCCGCTAAAATATAGCTTAAGTTTATATTTCTCTAATAATTCTAAGTTAATAAGAGGTAAGTTATATTAGAAACCGAGTAATTAGAACTCCTAGCTAATATTAGGTAACTAAGTAATTTAAGGCTAGGTAACTTTAAGTATTTGAAAAAAATATAAAACTTAGCTAAATCTATCCTTATTATAATAGTGCTATAATTTACTATAGCTGCGTAAGTATTAATAGCCGCTATAATAGCTGCCGCCTTAACCGGAGTTTTCTTTATTATAAGCGACCTAGTTACCCCTTTATTAGTCGGGCCTATCTTTACTATATTTAGCGCTAGCATAGCCTCTAACTTTAAAACTTTATTATCGCCGAAATTAACTTAGCGTAAGCTCCCTCCTTCGCTCTCCTTAAGGTATACCCTAATAAGATATAGATACTCTAAGTTAATAATAGAAATAAATAGTAAGTTATTATTATTATTATCTATATTTAATATAATTATAAGAGTTTTAGGCGCGGCGCGGGCTTTCTTCTTAGTAAGGCGCGTTTAGATTATAGTAAGAGATATTTATTTCTTACCTTTATTTTTTAAAAGCGCCGTAAGCGCTACCTTAGTAAGCTTCGTTATTATTAGCTTACGCGTCCTATTTACTTTATAAGTTATATTTACTCCTACCTTAAGTAAAGCCTAAGTTAGCTATCCTAGCTTTTTAAATACTATTACTACCTTCTCGCTTAAGTTTAATATACTATAAGCTATACTTATAAAGCCTAAAATCTATTAATTAATACGGGCGTTAATTTACTTTAAGGTAGCGTAAATTAACTTAAGTACGGAGATAGATATTTCCCCCCCTTCTCCCTCCGCCTCCCTTACCTTTTTTATAACCTTAGTATAAATACCCCCTAAAGCGTTCCTTACCTTAACTATATTCTTATAAGTATAGCTTTAGCTTAAATTCTAAATTAAGGTAAGATTCTCCTTAGCTATAGCTTATACCTCTCCGAATTTTTATTATTTACTATAACGCTTAGCTTATATAATATATAATTTCTTAGTATTATCTTTAAGTTAGGGATATATAAGTATATAGGTAAAATTTATCTAGGTATAAGTAATATACGCGCGCGCGTTTACGGCTACCGTATATTAGCTTAATTTTATTAATATATAGCCCGAATAGGGCGCGACTTATTTAGCTAATCCTAATAGCTAATATATAAATAGCGGACGCGGTCTTAAGTAAGTTTAGAGATATAACTATTATAAAGCGTAGCCCGTTTATTATTAGTTTTTATATTACGGTTACGGGCTATTATTATTACGATAAAGGAAATTAAGGCTAATATTATTTACGAAAAAAGGGGGCCTTACGCTATATAAGCTATAAGATTTTATACCTTACGGTAGCTTACTTACTAATTACGGGGCGCTACGGTATATATTAATATATACCTTTTTACTTTATAGTAATACGTACCTCCTCCTCTTACCGGGGTTTTAGCTTATATTTGCCCTTCCGCGGCTAAAGTTCGCGGCCGCTTCTATTTTAGCGATCCCTAAACCCTAGCTTAATCTACCCTAGACCCGCTACTACGACCTAGCGGACTAGCATAAGGCCCGCTATAGCACCCTCTCCTTACTTATTATTCTTACCTTGCTAGCTACCGACTATTTAGTAAGGGGTTTTCCCCCGGGCCCGGCCTAGTTTTTCCCCTCTTCTTACCCTTTATATACCTAGACACCTTATAGGTCCCTAAAGTAATTTAATATATATATATATATCTTAATAGCTCTATCTAATAGCGGTTAGATAATATTATTTATTATTATAAATTAAAATACCTCTTATAGCGCCGCTCTAATAATATCTTTTATTAGATATATATTATATTTTTTAATATCTATAGAAATAGGCCGCCTTAGTTATATCGAGGACTTATTTAAAATACGGGTTAGCTTATTACGAATAAGTAAGATAATTCTCTCTAAATTTTTAATAGCTATTATTTACTTAATAGCTTTCTTAATATACGTAATCGATTATTTTATTTATATAACTCGCTAAAATTCCTTTTATTAATATTTAAGAAGAGCCTTATAATTAGCTTCCTATCGCTTTTTTTAGTCCCTCGTAATAAACTATTATTTTTCTATTTATATCTTATTCTTCTCTAATTACCGCGCTATTAGACTTCGCTACTTAGCTAATAATAATTTAAACGCTTCCTTCTAATAAAAGGTAGTAAAAGCTCCTATAATTATAATATAGGTAATATTAGAAATAGCCTTATCTTTAAGTACCTAAATTAATACGGTTATATTTTAAATTATAAAGGTAGCTAAAAGTGCTTAAATTAGCGCGGGCGTATTATAAATCTTAAAGGTAGCTAAAAGCGTATAAACCGCTAAAATAGTAAAAGATAGCGATATAGTAAATATAGGCGTTAAAGCGGGATATATTCTTTTTATTATTATAGGGATATTGCCCTCTTAGCGTAGTAGTTAAGCGTCTAGAGATATTAGTCTCCTATAAGAGAGGTAGTCGGTTCGAATCCGGCGGAGGGCACGGGTATTTTTTACCCTAACTATATAGCCGGGGTACGGTCTAACCCCGGCATAACCCTAGCAGGAGTAGTAACCTTGCCGGGCTCCTTCCCTCCCTCGGTAAGAGTAGTAACCCGGCCGAGGCTTAGGTAAGGTAAGGCGCGGGGTAAGGGTATAGTTAGATAACGTAAATTATTAAAAGAATAGGTCCCCTTTAATAGCGATTATAATCTAGTAATAAAATATAATTACGAAGTAATATATCTTCGCTATAGTATCTGCCGATATATATACCGGAACTATTTAGAACTTAGATAAGACGTACGATAAGAAGTATAGGTACCTCTCGCTTAGGACCGGCGTAACTTTAGATATTTCTTATAACGATTAAGCTTTCCGATACGACGTAATTAGCCTATAAGCTAGCCGAATATATTAAGTAAAGGGTTTTCCCCCGGGCACTCCGGTTTTTCCTCTCTATTAAACGATTATATACCTAGATACTTATATAGGTTACTAGAGTAATATAATATATATATATATTATAGGAATATTTAAGGATATAAGCGTTAAAGTTAGTATTTTTATAGCGGGTAAGGCTTATATAATAGAAGATTTCGGGTTAGTAGTAACTAAGGGCTATATAATAGAAAGCGAAGGATACTTCGAGCTAGTAGTAGCTAATATTTTAACTAAAAGCTATATAATAGAAGAAGATCGCTTCGAGCTAGTAATAGCTGATATTTCTACGATAAAAGATTATAGCTTTATCCTAACTATAAGTTATACCGACCTCGCTTTTAAGGCTTAGTTTAGTAATTTAAGCTAACCTTAACTTATATTCTTCTAACTAGGGATAGGTAGTATAGTTTTAGGGCCTTAAGGCGTTTTTAAGGAAGTTATCGTAATCGTAAGTTTAACTATATCCTTATTCCTAATTTTAAATACTAATATAAGGGTATATCTATTTAACGAATTTTCTACCTTATCGTTAGCTATTTCGCTTAATAGTTTTATTAGCGATAAAGGTAGCGTAAGCTAGTTAGCCTATTAGCCTAATACCCGGCGAATAACCTAATTTATATTAAATTTCGATACTTTTTCTATATCCTAAAGTCCCGCCTTAAACCCGTAAGTAATAATAGTAATATCTTAGTTATAATAGCCTTAGCCTTTAAGAGCTAACTTTAATAAAGCTACCCTTAATATATTAGTATCCGTTATACCCGGTAGCTTATTATATACTATTCGGTTAATACTAAGGATTATTCGCTTTTATAATTTCTATATAGTAATAGAAAATAAATCTATAATATTAGGTAAGATAGCCTCTTTTATCTTCCTTATATTAGTAATAATCTCTAATATAAGGGGAAAATTACCTTTATTATCTTTCTTTACTATATAGTTTACGAAATAATATATTATAATATATAGTTATTATAACTCTAGTTACGGGATCGGCTAGTTACGCGGTAAGATATTTTCTATAATATTCTTATCGGTAATCTAGAATTTTTAAATATTTTAAGATACTATTACTAAAGCGGTTTCCTTTTATATTACTTTAGCAATATACTATAATAGCTAGTCCCCTTTTACGGCCTATTTAGCTAGGATATAACCTATTAGGCAGGCGTTAGAGGACAAGGCATAAGGGGACAAAGGATAGGAGGAGAAGAAAAGGGGACTTAGAGAGATTATTATTATTAGACTTACTATTAGACTAATATAAAAGGGATCACGACTACTAATGCCCTAACGTATAATACTATACGATCTAATCTAATCTTATAATCTAAGACTAATCGAGGGATTTTATAATAATAAGACTAGGATTTAGCGCGTTATTATACGAGCTATAGAATTAATACGACGGTATCGTCTAGTAACGATAGCTAAGTATTTAAGGATTTCGGCAGATTACTAAATTAGGAAGCGAAGCGAGTTCTAATTAGGTTAAGCGGGAGCTACCTAGAGTAAGTCTAGCTATAGCTGCCTATTATTGCCGGAAAAGCGGCCTTATAGTAAATAAGGTAGGAAGGACTATATAAGCGAGAATAAGGGGGGAAAGAGGATAAGAGAATATAAGAAGACCCCGTAGGTGCGGATAATCTTCCCTTTTTTTTTCTTTCTTTATTATCGCCGAAGGTAGTTAAGATAAGAAGAACGTTAGGATAAGTAAGTAAAAAGGATTAGGGGCGTATAATCTTCTTAGATAGATTAACGCTAGAAGTCTTTTAATTCGAAGAAATAGATATACCTAATAAAAGAAGACTCGGTTTTACTAAATATTTAGTAATTATAAGTATTATAAGTAAAGGTAAGTTATTAGAGTATACCTAAGGAGTGCCCTAAAGTAGAAGATTAGAAAATAATATTAAATATAGATATAGGTTTATTATAAAGTTTGCCTAGTTTATTAGAAGGTTTACTATATCGTTTACTTTATCCCCTTCCCTTAGTAAGTTAAACCGGTCTAACGATTATATACCTAGTATTAATATAAGGGAGTATTACTAAACTAGAGGGCAAATATTACGTTATAATAGCGTTAACTTTACTATTAAGGCTTAAGCTATTTACTAAATACCCGAAAAATATCTTAGCTAAAAGGTACCTTAATTAGTATAATACTAATATAATACTATTAGGTATTTAAAGAGAGACGTATAATATTATCGTTAGGGAGATCTTTTTTTCGGGTTTTCGTAGTAAGGCTACCGACTAATATAATAAGTTAGATAACGAAGATCGTACCTAATCTAAATTAGTAACTTTATTTATAAATAAGTTTAAGGAGGTAGACCTAATTATAGAAAGCACCCTTATTATAGAAGCGTATAAGTTCGGTTATAAGAAGGGAGAATCGCTAGCTAATTATACGAAACGAGCGGAGGCTCTTTATACCTAAGTAAAATTAGAAACTTAACGGATTCTACTTACTAACTTTTTAAATTAGATAACTAAAAACGCCGAGAAGGATAAATAATATAAGCGAGCTATTATTAAGTATCTCTACGTTAATAGTAAGTAAAAGTTATTAATAGCGATAGTAAACCTAATATAGTTTAATATTCGACTTACTATATATAACCTACGCGATATAATATCTAAAAAAATTAAAAAAGATACCGATAGAGTGCTAATCGTAGAGATAGATCCGTAAAGAGTAATAGCTAAGTAGTAGGAGATAATAACTAAGATAGCTAAATTAATAGAATAATCTAATATTATAGTAGTAAGTAAGTTAAGTAAGTGCTTGCAGAACTTAGGAGGCTATTTTACTAGCGGATATTCGAGTATATAAGGTATGCTTAGATAGACTAATACCTAAGCATAGAATTAGGGATATCCGTTATAGAATTCTTTAAATACGTTATAATAGTAACCCCGAGCCCCTAGATTACCGGGTATAGGACCTAGATACTAACCTCCTAACTTAGATTTATAGTAGTATTTTAAATATAGCGAATAGGGCTATATAAGCTATAATTATCTATCTATAGCTTTATTTAATAGAGAAGTATTCTAATAGTAGAAAGCTTATTAGGAAACTTACGCGGAGGAGATAAAGGAATAGAGACGCTAGTAATTATATTAAGGTACTAGCCCTAAGCTATTAGTAAAGAATTTAACGGTTATTAGTTTAGATATAAGTATTCGATTACTAATAAGATATATAATTAGGATATTACCGGTGCTACCTATAATAAAAAGTCTAGATAGAAAAGCTTTAGATCTTATTACGCTTAATATTAATTCTATATAAGGATAAACTTATACCGCCTAGAGACCTAATATTTAAACCTCTTATTAGAAAGAAAAAACGGTGCCGATTTCTTAACCTACGCGAGGCCGCGTAATTAAACCGCGCCCTAGAGTAGAATTTAACTTAGATAACTTAGATAAACTATAACGGGATAAATTAGAGTAGGAAATTCGTCGCTAATTAGTTATACTAAGCACGGAACCTAATAATAACGCTAGGGAAGGCCCGGCTTTAAAAGACGCACTAACTCTAACTATTCCTAGGCCTATCCTAAAACTAACTACTCGGTTACTACCCCTAAAAGTAGAAATTTAAACTTACCCTTAAAAGCTTAAGCTAGCTAAAAAATAATACGAGTTAGAGAAAATCCGAGCTATAGAAGAATATAATATTCCGCTATTTAAACTAAAAGATAGGTTAAAAAATACCCCGGTAATATTAAGTATCCTTTAATTACTTTAGGTTATATTATCGATTTATACGTAACTTAATAAATTAATATAGTATCGGAAGAAGATTAAGTCCCCGAAAGGTAAGGAGGTTATTACGAATCTTATCTAACTATTCGAATCGTAAAACCCGCTAGCGGATATTTTATCTTATAATACGCTTAATTAAGTAATTTAGAGAGATATTATAGCGCTAGCTAAAGCTATCCTATCGATATTAGGGTATATCGAAAGCTACGTTAAAGGTTATCGGTGTACTACTATTATATTAGACGGAGGCTTTATAGTCGATCTAGTTAATAAGGCCTTTATAGCTAATAATACCCTCCCCGTAATCTAGTTACCCTAACTAGGTATAGTTAGAATAGTAAACGATAAACTCGCGATTATTAAGAGGGTTACTTACCTTCGGGTAGTTATAGTAAGAATCCTAGCTAATATAAAAGTATATATATTAGGAGACTACGATAATTAGGATATTCTATTAGGCTGCGTATAGCTAAGACGCGTTAAGGCCGTAGAATACTACGTAAAGGAATAGCTAGAAATTACTAGCTTAGAAGGTATTACTTAGATTATTCCGATTTTCCTAGTACCTAATTTATTTAAGCTAGATAGGAAAACGCCGCGAGCCCCTAAATATCTAAAAGTAGTTACTAATAATAAAGATAAGATTATATTCGTCGAAGATAATAGGCTTATTTTAGAAAAGGTCGAGGATATTTTATCCGCTATTACTAAATAACTAGCCTCCTAAGTAAAGTAAAACTCTCTAAAAAACTAAGAGCTACCTCCCGTAAGGGCTAGACGGCGGGGCAGCTAAAAACGGTATAGAAGAAGATAGATAAAGTATTATAGCCCTAGATTTAGCGAAAGCTAGTAATATCTATTAGTAAGTAGGTAAAAGTAGTACTACCCGAGTCTATATAGAAAAAAGTATATAAGGTAGTAGGTTTTAAATAAGCGGTAGAGAAACCGGAGTCGACGAATAGACGGTTACTTAAGTATTTAAGATAGCCTAAAGGAGTAGAAAAATTACTAGAAATAAAATTAACTAACCCGAAAGAAAATAAGGTAGCTAGGAATAAAAGTAATATAGAAAAGGTAATCCGTAATTACGATAAGTTAGATATAATAAACCTTCTAAAATATCCCCGATATCGGATAGACTAGGAGAAAATAAGTAACGAGGACGATACTAACTACGTATCGTATCTCGGATAGGTAAGTACTATAATAATAAGTACTTTAAGACCTATATCTTATAAAGGTATTACCCCGGACCTAGTCGTTTATCCTCTATTAGATACCCCGATTAGGGAAGTTAACGCGTAGTTTAAATAAAGTCTTATTACGCTAGGAGATTATATTAAGATAGAAGAATAGAGAGAGAGGGTTATAAGATTATATTTTACTTATAAGGACTACTTTATTTCTACTCTTAAAGAGATTCGGCCTATATAACTAATTACCTATTAAATTAAATTAAAGGAGGGAGTAACGCTAGCCGTATTTAAATAAATAAGGTATAGTAAGCCTAAACGGATCTTTATAGGTAAGGTATTCCTAATAATAGAAGAAGTAAATATTATTTAACCTATTAGTAATAATATAAAATAGGTAGCTAGAACTTTATTCGTTAAGAAGCACCTTTTAGACCCGGCGGCCTAGAGAATAGTTTACGATTACCGCGATATTAATAGGAATACGGTAAAATTAAGATATCCGTATTATAACTTAGAGGTTAATTTAGACTAAGTATATATTAGATAACTAATAGTTTTCTCTTAGCTAGATATATTTAATAGGTTCTAGTTAATCCTAATATAGCCGGAGGACGTATATAAGATAGGCTTTACCGCCCCTAATAATATATAGGAATATATTAATATACCGTAAGGACTAATAAGCGCCCCCTTTACGTACGTAAGGTATAGGGATATCGCGTTTAGTAGATTAGTATTAGCGGATAAGGTTAAATATTAAATATTACTAGGTTTTACTATAAAGTACTTAACGTTAATATTCGTTTATATCGACGATTATAACCTTAGTAGCGAAACCTTTAATAGATATTTCGATTTCTTTCGGTATTAGTATTTCCTTAAAGTAATATAAGCGCTAATTAATCTCGCGGGTAAGAAGACGAAGCTATTTAATAGCACGGCTAAATTAGTCGGGTTTAAATTAGAAGTAAGGCGATTTCGTCTAGGAACTAAGTATTAGTAGAGATTTGCGTAATTAGGAGACTATTTCTAATAATATCCCCCTTAATCTTAGGAAAAAGTTTAAATAATACTATAGCTAACCCCGTTCTTTTATCGTTTTATATTAGGGAGAGTAGATAGGGCTAAACTTATTAAGGAAGCGTTCTTTAAAAAGGTAAATAAGGTAATTTTATCGGGATACTAATCTATATAATTAGAGGCACGATATCGAGACGAACCCGTTTAGACGCTAAAGGCGGTAAAAGCTTTATAATTCCTATATTAGGCTATTTAGAATAATATAATATTTAGAGCATAGATTAATATATAATTTCACTTAGTAATAGATATATCCGATATTAGGACCGGGGCCGTTTTTTGCTAACTCGATAACTATCCCGACGGAATATCTATTAGAGACTTTAACTTCTAAGATATAAAAATTATTATATAGATATCGTTTCGGCTAAATAATTTAGAGCGGCGATACTCTATATTTAAAAAAGAAATATTAGCTATTATTTACGTAATTAAGGAATACTAGTAAATAGTAAATATATCCCTATATCCCCTTAAGATCTATACGGATTATAAGGGTATTATTAACTTAATAACGAATATAGCGGAAACGTATAGTAAAGTAGTAAGGTAAATCGATATTTTTTAAGAATAAGATATTAAATATATTTACCGCCCGAATACGATAAAAATTATTAGAATCGCGGATAATATATCTAGATTATATAACGCTTTAAAAAGTAACGCTTTAGATATAAAGGGCTATATTATACTAGCGCTAGATACTATTAAGGCTACTTAACTCCTATTAGGTAAACTAATAGTAGGTAGAGAGGTATCTTACCTCCGGGCGGCTATATCCCCTTAGCTAGGAGACCCGTAGTATACGGAAATCGTGCTCTTTCTCGTTAATAAAATATAAGCACTATTAAATAATAGATATCGCTATATCTAAAAGATAGCTATTAGATATCGAGTTTAGAATAAGATCCTATACTATATTAAATCGAATAAATAGTAGGCGGAGTATTATCTATAGTTAAATATCTAGTTAAAGTTATAGAGTACTTATAACGTATTAAGCTATTTCTCTAAGGAAAAGACTCTAGCGAATCTAAGAGGAATCTTATAATAGCTAACTCGTCGATCGGATATTACCTATTATTATATATTT
Organism: Ophiocordyceps camponoti-saundersi (nom. inval.); assembly: GCA_003339415.1. Taxonomy (NCBI): domain Eukaryota; kingdom Fungi; phylum Ascomycota; class Sordariomycetes; order Hypocreales; family Ophiocordycipitaceae; genus Ophiocordyceps; species Ophiocordyceps camponoti-saundersi. Next base: position 44,882 of record PDHQ01000205.1, on the reverse strand, counting down.
TATATAATTTATTAGTAAACTATACTACGCTTACTTAAGTTAAAATATAGATAGATTACGATATATAAACTATAGGAAATAGTAGTTATTAACTTCCTAAGACTTATTACGCCTATTAGTGCTCGTAAATATTAATATATTTTAATAGCCGTAGATTATATAACGCGTTTTCTATTAACTTAAATATACGAAAATATAACTAGCCCGGAGGTAGCAGACGTATAGTAATATTACTAAAGTTTAGTATTTAGCTAGCCTAAAGCTATTTACTTAGATAACGGACGCTATTTCGCTAATACTATTATAGAAGATATAGCTAAGCGATATAAGGTTAAATAGAAGTTCGGCCCGGTCTTATACCTTTAAAGTATTAGACTAGCGGAGAGGTACGTCTGCTTAGTAAAAGACTAACTGCGAAAATAGAGTTTTAAGTAGTCCGGCATCTCCCTAGAAATATAAAATAAAGCGTTACCTTAGATTACTAACGTGCTAAACTCTCGAAAGGTTAAGATTTTAGGGGTAACTCTAGTAAAGGCTATATTAGGATTTAACCCTATAGTTATATATTAAAATAAAGAGATACCTAAAGCTAAATAATCTAACTTCGACTATTTTAACCGGGATAACTAGATAGTCCGCGATTTAGTATTAGCTATAGTAGAAGAAAAGGATATAATCCGGGATACTTTAGCTAACTTTAATACGACTAAATATAATACTAAGCTACGACGTGCCTTACGGGTTAGTAACTTCGTATAGGAAAAGCAGGATAAGGTAAATACGTCGTATAGGAAGTTCGTAACCACGTGGGATAACCTATCTATTATTATTAAAGTTATCTTATCTATTACTATTATGTGTAACATACCCTGTGTCTAGGCTATGCCCTACTCAGGGCTTGAGCCCGGTCAGGTTAGTATATTAGATATACTAAATTAGTATAGAGGGGCTACTAGAGTTAGACTTAGTATTAGCAATATTACTGCCCGATCCGTAATAGCGTGCGTGCCTTAATAGGTTATACGCCCGTCGCGCTAAATTGCGCGTTTTTTACGATAATAATCGATATTCCTTATAAGAGATCCTATTTAGGATCCGCTTAGCTATAGCAGACGCCACTATATTACCGACGCTGCTATTTTAGGTAGGTAATATACCTAACCTAGTCTATAGAAGACTATTTTAGCTAAGAAAAGCTAAGATAAGCCTCGCTAAGGAAAATACTACCTATTTAGGTAATAAGGAGCCTATTTAAGCTATAAAAGAAGGTTACGATAACCTTATTAAAGAATATAAAGATAGGAGCAATCCTAATAGGTATAGAGAAGCTAAAGGGCTAAGAGAATTAGCAATATTAGGAGATATTAATTAGAATAGCGATTAAGTAATTTCGACTATTTTAGTATATTAACGAGCCTAATAGCGGCAAACCTATAAATACGAATATTAAGGCTATAGAGAAATAGCAGGACGAGGAAGTTTATTACCGTTATCTTATTATATACTATTACGAGCTTACGATAATCCTCGGAATTCGCGATAGCGGCTAGAATTCGAATTAATTAGTATATTAAACCTTTATAGCTATTAAGAAGAAATATAATATAGCTCTAAGAGTTACTTTCTCGTTAATTATAAAGGAAATATATACTATAAAGGCGGAGAACTTTACGATATTCGGTGCCTTTATAAGACGCCTTAATCTCCTATAAAGTTAACTCTACGTTATAATAAAGGAACCTTATAAGGAATAGTTCGTCGGCGCTATAATTAACGCTATTAAAACCGTTATACCTTCCCGATATAAAGATTAGATATATAAGCTAGCTAAATAGAAGCCCCCGACGAAGGACGAGGTCCTAGGTTTCTTTTAGAATCACGCTAAGCTTATCGATAATTAGAAGAAGGATACTTTTTCCGTAAATTAGAATACGAAAAAGTAAGACGAAAAGCGAGATAATAGCCGAGGAAGAGGTCGAGGCCGCGGCAAAGGCCGTGGCCGCGGAAATTATAGTAGCAGAGCCTTTTCTCCCGCTTAAGAAGGCTAGAAAGGACGATATCTTAATTATAGATACTTTATTCCCGAGGGCAGTAAGCCTTATAAGGAAGAAAATTACTAGAGGTTATATCTAAAGCTACGCTTACCCCTAAGAGATTAGTATTAATAGAAGTAGATCGCGGTATTAGAAGCTATTATAAAGGCTAGATAAACGTACGAACTTATAGCTACTAGCCCTAGCGTTACTCGAGATAATATTATATACGACTTTAGAGCCGGAGGCTATATATTTAATAACTTAAAATAGTTTATTAAGATCTATAAGAATACCGTAATCGACCCTTTCCGCGCTACTAATAGCGGAGATCTATAGCCTTAAGGAGAGGGTAAGGTTAAGATAAACCTACCTAACGGTAATTTAATAATTCTATCGTAGGCCTTTTATTACCCTAATATTTAAGCGAATTTAATAAGCATAAGCGTTCTAAAGGAAAAGGGCGTTATCGCTAACCTTAAAACGAATTTCCTTATTAAAAGAGGCACTAAAAAGCGTATTTGCTGTCTTAACGATTAACTTCGAGTTATTCGTACTACCGCTACGGGCGGCGATTAAACCGTAATCGAGGTATTCGCTACTTTACCGTATAAATCGCTAAGGAAGGGCTTAAAGGCTAATTTTGCTATTATATATAAGCGCCTTATATACGCCGGCAAAGAGAAGGTAACCCTAGCTTATTAGAAGGTAGGGATTCTAATCGATAAAAATACTATTAAAGGCTTTTCGTGCGAGGCCTATTAATTTACTAAAGCCGATACTATAATTAGTAGGGATTCGCTAGTAAGGCCTACGAGGTTCCTCGATATTATTTTTTAGGATATTATCGAATATAACCTACTAGGAATAGGCGGCGCCCGCTATTCTCTATACGGAATCGACGCCTTTACGAGATTCTACTAGACGATAGCTACTAACTTAAAAGGTTAGGCTTTTAAGCTTCTTTATAGATAGAAAAGATAGGTTAATACCTTTTCTAGAGGAATTCCTATAGCTACGATAGCTTTCGATAACGTATAGGAGTTTAAGAGCGAGGTAATTAAAGCCTAGGCTTTTTAGGATAGATTCGTTCTGCGTTATTCGACCCTATATAACCCTTAATAAAACGGTCTTACAGAGAGAGCCGGCAGAACGCTTTTAACGATAGTAAGAGCTATTTATCTATATATATAGCTTCCCGTAACCCTCTAGCTATATTATATATCGATAGTAGCGTATATTACGAATTTACTGCCTACGAAAGGCAAAGATAGCCCTCTCGAAAGGGTTATAAAGACGCTTAATTTACCCTATAAATATAATATTAGCTACCTTCACGCTTAGGGTTATACTATATATATAACGAAGCCGAAAAAGAAGATTATAAGATCTAAAAAAATAGCTCCTCGAGCTTAGAAGGGTTATCTCGTTAGTATTAAGGGCCTATATAGCTATATCTTTAAGATTTAGCTTCCTAATTAAGAGATCGTTATTCGTGCATAAGATATACGCTTTATTAATTATGCCGGTGCCCCTGCTATTAAAGAGGACTTATTAGTCGAATTTAAGGCTTATTTAGAAGAAAAAGGTAAAATTATCGAATTTAAACCTATTATTCTTCCTTATAGGGAGAAAGAGAAAACTTCCTATAGCTAAACTAGCGGTATTAACGTTTTATAGTCCTTTAATATATTAAGTATTAAATAATTAAGGAAATATTTAACTACTATAGCCGGATTATTAGATACGTCGAATTCGAACGTTTAAGAGGAATTTATAGGGCTATTAAAAAAGCGTTTTAAAACGCCCGAGGGATACTCTTCGCACCTTCTCTTACTAAATCCCACGCCTTATTAAGGCAGAGAGGCACCGCGCCCGTTTTTCGATAGGAATACGCTTCTTCGATTAATCGAGGAAATTAATAAAGAGGTATAACTACTACCGATAGCGCCTATAACCTCAAATCTTCCTAGCGGCTAGGTTTACGATACTAATAATCGTAATAATCCTAACGAATTAGCTAGTAACCTATAGAACCTTCGGCCAACCGATCTAATACCTAAAAAATGACCTTCTTAATATTTACGCGAGCGCGAGGTATTAATATTATTTTCTATCTTAATAGAATTAATATAACGCCGTAAGCGTCGTTTAATAGAAGAACTTTACGGCACCGAGCTAACGAGACGTTCGAAGAGGCTTATATAGGCTAATTTAGCTAGCGTTCTTAAACCCTCTTCGCTATACGTTTCCTTCGCCGATAAGGACGAATATATTAATTAGGCGCCTATAATAATTCTCTTAGCTCTAGCTACGGAAACCTTTATAAGTTATACCCTAAGTAATTATTATACTACGAAGAAGCTACCTGAATTCGATAAACGTTAGGTGCTCGTAATAAAGAAAGAACTCGATAAGCTATATTAGAAGGGCGCTTAGGAGCTTATTCCTAAGCCTTACGATACTAAAACCCTTCTAGGGCGTTAGGTATTTATAAAGAAGCTAATTAAAGGCGTAGATCCGATAGCGAAGGCCCGCTAGGTTATTCGCGGAGATCGCGATCTTATAGATTAACCTATCGAGGACCTATATACTATTATAGTATATTAGTCGTCCGTACGGATCTTCCTTACTCTTATTATAATATAGGACCTTAAATAGGCAAAGTTTAATATTATAAATACTTTTATTAACGCTAAATTAAATAAAAATATCTTTATTAAGTAGCCTTATAGCTTTAAGGATAAGTCGGGCCGCGTTTGCCGACTAAAAAGGGCTCTTTATAGCTATCGTGCCTCGCCGCGCTAATAGTTTAAGCGTATAGCTAAAGATCTAGCTAGTCGCGGATTTAAATAACTCGACTCCGAGTTATACCTTTATCGCCACGCTAATAGTAGCCTCCTCGTTCTTTATATAGACGATATCCTCCTTACCGCACCGATATAAGTATAGATTAATAATAAGGCCGTAATTCTCGATAAATTATATAAGGTTAAATACCTTAGAGAACCTTAGGAATTCCTTAGCCTCGAGTTCGATCGCGATCGTTAGGCCCGAACTATTTAAGTATATTAAACCTTTTTCGCCCGTAAGATTCTTAAGCTATTCGATACCGATAATTTAAAGCTTACGAAAACGCCGTAGCCGACGAAATATATAATTCCTTACGATTAGAAAAAGGCCAAGATCGCGATAAAGGCTACGATATAGTAAAAATAAACGGGCAGCCTAAATTAGCTAGCCCTAAGTATAAGGCCCGATATTACGTATAGCGTTAAGAAGCTATTAGAAGTAAATTCCTATCCGACTTACGCCTATCTAGCTACGATAAAGTACCTTTTCCGCTATCTACGCGGCACGCCGTCTCTTAGCATTATACTTAGAGGAGCGGTATATAGTAAGGACCTTTAACTTCGTATCTATTCCGACATATCGTTCGCGGACGATTAGGTAACCTACGCCTTAACGGCCGGGTTCGTTATCTTCCTCGCTAGTAGCCCTATCGCGTAGCGCTTAAAGCGTTAGACTTTTATTATAATAAGTAATATAGAGGCCGAATTTATAGCTCTTATACCCGCTAAGCTTATAACGATCTAGCTCTCTAACGTTATTCGAAATATTAGCTACGAATAAAAGAGGCCTTTCGTAATATTTACTAATAGCTAAAACGCGAGGTTAGCTATAATTAACCCGCTTAATAAGGCACGCACTAAGCATATTAATTTGCGATATAAATAAATTATCTAAAAGTATTAGATAGGCTTTTTTAATCTATAGTAAATCGGCATAGAAGATATAATCGCAGACGGCCTAATGAAGGGTTTATAGGCGAATAAGTATTAGCAGTTTATACGCTAGCTAAATTTAGCTATGCTAAGGAATAGGGGCGGCTCTAGTAGCCTAAATACTAAGAAATAATATTACGATAGTTATTCTTTAGCCTGCCCGGCCTTAGGGGCGGTATTATATATAATATACCTTATATCTAGGCTATACCCCACTTAGGGCTTAAGCCCAGTTAGGTTAGTATATTAGATATACTAAATTAGTATAGAGGGGCCACTAGAGTTAGACTTAGCATTAGTAATATTACTGCCCGATCCGTGACAGCGTGCGTGCCTTAATAATTACGTATCTAATCCGCAGCGTCGTCGGACGTTAAGTTTTGCGAAAGCTTCACGTGGACGATCTTAAGCTATTTATACCACGTAAGGCATATTTAATACCCCCACGGCGGGTAATATAGGATATAGCTACCCGATAGGGCTATAAGCTAGGCGAAGGAACGGATAAGCTTTAGGGTAATAACCCTTACGCTTATAGGAACTTACTATTATAATAGGGGGTAGGGAAACGTAAAGTTAAGTAGGAATAGACTAAGAATAATAACTTACTACGGTAGATATTAAGTTACTATAGTAGGTGTTAATAGTAATTATTAATAGCTATTAGCTAGCTAAGGGGCTAGCTAAGGATCGCTAACGGTTATTTGTATTTATTTACCCTACTCGTTATCTTTCTTATACCTCGTATACCTTTAACCTCGCATACCTTTATAGGTTTCGTATACCCGATTATATCTTCGTGCACCCTATTTTTACACCCGATTATATCTTCGTGCACCTTATTTTTTTAACTATTTTCTTTTTAACTATTTTCTTAACCTACCTCTTCTTTTGCCTATATATACTTTTTCTAACTTATCGATATATATAATTTCGTATCCCTTTTCTCTCTCTTTATCTTACCGAGCGTTAACGTTATCGTTTTCTTATCGCGCGCTCCTTTTCCTTATTTCTTTTTATTATATACTACGATCTATTATCGCGTATTTTCTTCTCCTTATCGTGCACTCGTTTCTCTTATCGTGCACTTATTTTTTCTTATCGTATATTACTATCTTCCGTCTTTATATATATTATACCCTTATATATTATCCGTCTCCTATTTCCTATAATTATCTCTATATAAGTATATAAGATTATAGATTACCTAACGGAAGAAGAAATTAACCCTAAAAAGAACCTTACCGTTTATAAATAGTATAAGAATATACGCTAGGAGTTTAAACGATACTAGGAAATATTCTACGAATAAATAAGGGAAAGCTAGAAGTTTAAGGTTTCTAAAAACTTAAAGATCTCTCTTACTATAGGCATTCTATATAGCTACGTCTTAGCTAAATAAGTAGCTAAAGGAGACTAGGTAGCCTAGGGCCTCGCTAGGGTTATATAGGATAAATTAGCACTCTTAACGGTCGTAGTAAATATTTAAAAATTCTAGGTCCTAGAATAGGATATTATAATAAATATATTGCCGAAAAATTAGCCTATAGAGCTAGATAAGCTTTAGAGGTTATATAAGACGGCGTATAATTTCGCTAATACTAAGGTTAAGAGGGGTAAAGATAGTAAATTTCCTCTAATAATAGAGATTATTACGGTAATAAAAGATATATAGAAAAAGATCCTATCTACTATTAGGGAATCTTTCTCTAAAATAGCTTAGCGTCTATACGATTATATAATCGTTAATATTAAGTAATTAATTTAAGATAAGCCTAAAGGCTAGGAAAATATAAATATACTAGGAGCCGCCTTATCTAAACTAGCACTTAAAGGAAACGGCTATAATTAGTAATAGGTAGTCGCTATACCTAGCTCTAAGGCGGGAGCCTAGAATACTAAGAAGGTATTTAAGTTTAAAGTTAATTAGAACGTATAACGCGTAATCGAAAGGAGAGCTACCTAGCTTCTGCCGCTAATTTCTATCGTAGAACCGATAATTAAACCGATAAATAAATAAGAAGAAGACGAATCGGATAATTATACTCTAATCTCCGTAAATAGAATTAGTAATAAGGATAAACGGCGTTTATTAATAGATAATATACCTGCGAAGACGCTAATAAAAACGCTAATAAAAACGCTAATAAAATTAACTCTAGCTAAGCCGATAACCCCGAGTTTAAGTTCTGCTAAGGCGATATCGAGTTTAAGTTCTACTAAGGCGATATCTATTCCGATAAGCTAACCGATTCCCTCTTAAATAACCCCGTTAGGAAATTAACCGATTCCCTCTTAAATAACCCTATTAGGGCTATTATAGAAATCCGTTAGATAAGGATAGATAAAGATAACCCCTGCTAGTTCTACTACTATAAAGATAACCCCTACTAGTTTTACTACCTAGGTTCTAACCTAAGTTCTAATAAAGAAAGTCGTTATAACCCCTACCTCTAGTTCTAATACCTAGGGTCTAATAACGGTTACCTCCGAGGCTACTACCTCTACCGTTAATACCTAGGTTCTAATAATAGTTACCTCCGAGGCTACTACCTCTACCGTAATAGCTCTAGGAAAGATAGTTACTCTATAGATATCTATTCTTATAAAAATAGCTATTCTATAAACCCCTATATTAGCAGCGATAATCTTACCTACGCCCGAGTAGCCCTAAGCCGCTTAGATTATCTATATAGTAACTATAAACTCGAATATTTATAAGAGAGAGACGTAGATCGTATTAATAACCGAGTAGCGAGCTAAGATAGAAGTATTAGCGAATATAATAAGCGCTAAGATAGAAACGCTTATAACTATTATAAACGAGTAGAAAGTTAGATAACTAACCGAGTAATAAACTATAATAAACGAATAAAGAGATTAATAAATAACCGAGATAAGAGAAATTATCCGCTATAAACGTATAGAATTTTAATTAGCGATAAAAATAAAATAAGGTATTAGATAAATAGTATCTATAAAGGAGAATAAGAGGATAATCCTTATAGTTCGTAATAAATTAATAAGGATACTTAATTAAATGTTAATCTAATTAAAAAAACCCCTAATAGATATAACCGACGCTACCTAGTTATAAGGGGCTATTAAGGAAATATTACGGGATATTTTCTAGTCGATATTAATCTAGGAGGTTATTAAAGAAGTAATATACGAGACTCTTTAATCTACGTTAATTCGAGATATTATCTAAGCCCCTCTAAGTATAGTTATTAAGTTAATATTACGCTAGGTAATAAAAGCGTCCTTCGAAGAGTTTAATAGATAGATAATATCGGACCTATCTATATAGTATTCTAGCTAGATAACTAAGTTAAAGAGGCCTATTACTACTACCTAGTCGGGCGATAGAGTAGTTAAAAAGGTAAAGCTATCGGACTAATTAGACTAAGGACGAGAAGAAAGGTCTCTTACTAAGTCGAGTAGGTTAACGAAAATTAGGGGTATACCGCCCTAATCTAGGCTATTCCGATCTAGGCTATTTAAGGAGGGTTATAATAGAGAGGTTTAGATAGAGAAGGTGGTCGTAAGCGACTATAATAAAGATACCCCCCACTTTATTAGGTAGGCGTTAGAGGATAAGGCATAAGGGGATAAGGGATAGGAGGAGAAGAAAAGGGGACTTAGAGAGATTATTATTATTAAACTTGCTATCAGACTAATATAAAAGGGATCACGACCACTAATGCCCTAACGTATAATACTATATAATCTAATCTGATCCTATAATCTGAGACCGATCGAGGGATTTTAAACCGTAAGGAGTTCCGGTTATTATAATAATCTTAAGGTTTTTAGTAATTTTCGCCTTTTAGTTTATCTTTATTATCTAAGTAAAAAAACCCTAGTATTTTTCGTATTCTGCCCGAATTTTCTAATACTAAACGTTAATAGTTTCGTTTTTTAAAGGGTTTACGTTTTTAAGAGTTAAGTAATTATCTTAAGTAGCTATAGCGATATAAGAGGAAAATAATAATAATATAATACGTAAAGTAAAGATAGATATAGGAGGAGATAAACGGTATAATAGAAGGTAAGTTAAATAAAAAAAACGATAATAATATACGAAATAAAAGTATATATAAAAGGAGATAACTATATATTAATAATAATAATATATAATAGTTAGTTATACGTAGGGAAGAAGGAGATAAATATAAAGTATATAAGAAAGAAGATAACGATAATACCCGATAATAATCTAATTAAGAAAGATTTAATAAGTAAGGAAAGGAAAATAGTAATAGTGCGGTGCGCGAAAACGCGAGATATACGGTAGTAAAGGTATATACGAGGTATGCTTAGAGAGAATAGATATAAAGAGAATAGAAAATAAAGTAAGGTAAACGTGCGAATAAGTAAATAGACTATTAGCGACTCTTTAGTATAGGGACTATTAGCGACTCTTTAGCTATCTAATAGCTGTTAATAATCACTATTAATTACTATTAATACTTACTATAGTAACTTAATATTTACCGTAGTAAGTTATTATTCCTACTTAACCTTACGCGTTTCCCTACCCTTAACTTCTTATAATAGCGAGTTCCTATAAGCGTAAAGGTTTTTACCCTAAAGCTTATTTATTCCTTCGCCTAACTTATAGCCTTATTAGGTAGCTATATCCTATATTACCCGCTATAAGGGTATTAAATATACTTTACGTAGTATAAATAGTTTAAGATTATCTACGTAAAGCTTTCGTAAAACTTAACGTCTAACGACGCTATAGATTAGATACGTAATAAATAAAATAACCTTAATAATAATAAATAAGTTATCTTACGTAGTTACGAACTTCCTATATAACGTATTTACCTTATCTTACCTTTCCTATATAAAGTTACTAACTCGTAAGGTATATCGTAGCTTAGTATTATATTTAGTTATATTAAAGTTAGCTAAAATATCCTAGATTATATCCTTTTCTTTTACTATAGCTAATATTAAATTATAGATTATTTAGTTATCTTAATTAAAATAGTTAAAATTAAATTATTTAGCTTTAAGTATATCTTTATTCTAATATATAATTATAAGGTTAAATCTTAATATAGCTTTTACTAAAGTTACCCTTAAAATCTTAACTTTTCGAGAATTTAGCACGTTAGTAATTTAAGGTAACGCTTTATTCTACGCTTCTAGGGAGATACTAAACCGCTTAAGACTCTATTTTCGTAATTAGTTTTTTACTAATCGGATATACCTCTCTACTAGTCTAGTACTTTAAAAATATAAGACCGGGCTAAACTTCTATTTAACCTTATATCGCTTAGCTATATTTTCTATAATAATATTAGCGAAATAGTATCTATTATCTAAGTAAATAGCTTTAGGCTAGCTAAATACTAAGCTTTAGTAATATTACTATATATCTATTACCTCCGGGCTAGTTATATTTTCGTATACTTAAGTTAATAGAAAACGCGTTATATAATTTATAGCTATTAGAATATATTAATATTTATAAGTACTAATAAGCGTAATAGGTCCTAGGAAGTTAACGACTACTATTTCCTATAGCTTATATATCGTAATCTATCTATATTTTAACTTAGGTAAGTATAGTATAGTTTACTAGTAAATTATATAGGATATATAATAATAGGTAATATCCGATTTATAAATTAGCTATTATAAGATTCCTTTTAAATTTACTAAAGTCTTTTTTTTAGAAAAATAGCTTAATATATTATAAGCACTTTATAACTTTAACTAGATATTTAACTATAAATAATACTTAGCCTACTATTTATTTAATTCGATATAATATAGGATTTTATTCTAAACTTAATATCTAATAGCTATCCTCTAAATATAGCGATATCTATCGTTTAGTAATACTTATATTTTATTAACGAGAAAAAGTATAATTTCTATATATTATAGGTCTCTTAGCTAAGGGGATATAGCCGCCTAGAGGTAAGATACCTCTCTACCTATTAGCGGTTTACTTAATAAAAGTTAAGTAGCTTTAATAATATTTAACGCTAGTATAATATAGCCCTCTATATTTAAAGCGTCGCTTTTTAAAGCGTTATATAATCTAAATATACTATCTACGATTTTAATAATCTTTATTATATTCGGGTAATAAATATATTTAATATCCCGTTTTTATAGAACGTTAATTTATTTTATAATTTTATTATATATTTCCGCTATATTCGTTATTAAGTTAATAATACCCTTATAATCTATATAAATCTTAAAAAGATACGGAGAAATATTTACTATTTATTAGTATTTCTTAATCGCGTAAATAATAGCTAATATTTCTTTTTTAAATATAAAGTATCGCTACTTTAAATTATTTAGCCGAAATAATATTTATATAATAATTTTTATATCTTAGAAATTAAAATCTCTAATAAATATTCTATTAAGATAGTTATCGAGTTAGTAAAAAATAGCCCCGGTCTTAATATCGAATATATCTATTATTAAGTAAAATTATATATTCGTCTATACTCCGAATATTATATTATTCTAAATAGCTTAGTATAGGAATTATAAAGCTTCTACCGCCTCTAGCGTCTAAACGGGTTTATCCCGATATCGTACTTTTAGTTATATAGATTAGCGTCCCGATAAAGTTACCTTATTTACTTTTTTAAAAAACGCTTCCTTAATAAGTTTAGCTTTATCTACTTTTCTTAGTATAAAACGACGAAAAAATAAAGTTAGCTATAGCACCGTTTAAACTTTTTCTTAAAATTAAGGGGGATATTATTAGAAATAGTCTCCTAACTACGTAAATCTCTACTAATACTTAGTTTCTAGACGAAATCGCTCTATTTTTAATTCGAACTTAACTAATTTAGCCGTGCTATTAAATAGCTTTATTTTCTTACCTACGAGACTAATTAGCGCTTATATTACTTTAGGGAAATACTAATATTAAAAGAAATCGAAATATCTATTAAAAGTTTCGCTACTAAGGTTATAATTATTAATATAAACGAATATTAATATTAAGTATTTTATAGTAAAACTTAGTAATATTTAGTATTTAACCTTATCCGCTAATATTAATCTACTAAATACGATATCGCTATACCTTACGTACGTAAAGGGGGCGCCTATTAGTCCTTACGGTATATTAATATATTCCTATATACTATTAGGGGCGGTAAAGCCCGTCTTATATACGTCCTCTAGCTATATTAGGATTAACTAGAACTTATTAAATATATCTAACTAAGAGAAAACTATCGGTTATCTAATATATACTTAGTTTAAATTAACCTCTAAGTTATAATATAGATATCCTAGTTTTACCGTATTCCTATTAATATTATAGTAATTATAAACTATTCTCTAAGCTACTAGGTCTAAAAGGTGCTTCTTAACGAATAAAGTTCTAGCTACCTATTCTATATTATCGCCGATAAGTTAAATAATATTTACTTTTTTTATCGTTAGGAATACCTTACTTATAAAGATCCGTTTAGGCTTATTATACCTTATTTATTTAAATATAGCTAGCGTTACTCCCTCCTTTAATTTAATTCGATAGGTAATTAGTTATATAAGCTAAATCTCCTTAAGGGTAGAAATAAAGTAATCCTTATAAGTAAAATATAATCTTATAACCCTTTTTTTTTATTTTTCTATTTTAATATAATCTCCTAGCGTAATAAAACTTTATTTAAACTACGCGTTAACTTCCCTAATTAGGGTATCCGATAAAGGATAAATAACTAAGTCTAAGGTAATATTTTTATAAAATATAAGTTTTAAAATACTTATTATTATAATACTTACCTATCTAAGATATAATACGTAGTTAGTATTATCCTCGTTACTTATTTTCTCCTAGTTTATCTAATATCGGGGATATTTTAGAAAGTTTATTATATCTAGCTTATCGTAGTTATAGATTACCTTTTTTATATTACTCTTATTCCTAGCTATTTTATTTTCTTTCGGGTTAGCTAATTTTATTTCTAGTAATTCTTCTACTCCTCTAAGCTATCTTAAATATTTAAGTAACTATTTATTTATTAACTTCGGTTTCTCCGCTATTTATTTAAGACCTATTACTTTATATACTTTCTTTTATATAAACTTAGGTAATATTACTTTTACTTACTTACTAATAAATACTACTAGCTTTCGCTAGATCTAAAGCTATAATACTTTATCTATTTTTTTCTATACTATTTTTAGCTACCCCGCTATCTAGCCTTTATAGGAGGCAGCTCTTAGTTTTTTAGAGAGTCTTATTTTACCTAAAAGGCTAATTATTTAGTAATAGCGGATAAAATATCCTTAACCTTTTCTAAAATAAGCCTATTATTTTTAATAAATATAATCTTATCTTTATCGTTAGCGACCGCTTTTAGATATTTAGGGGCTTACGGCGTTTTCCTATCTAGCTTAAATAAATTAAGTGCTAAGAAAATCGGAATAATCTAAGTAATATTTTCTAAGCTAGTAATCTCTAGCTATTCCTTTATATAATATTCTACGGCCTTAACGCGTTTTAGCTATATATAGCTTAATAAAATATCCTAATTATTATAGTCTCCTAATATATATATTTTTATATTAGCTAAGATTTTTACTATAACTACCCGAAAGTAAGTAACCTTTTTAATAATTATAAGTTTATTATTCGCTATATTAACTATATTTAATTAAAGTAACTAGATTATAAAGAGGGTATTATTAGCTATAAAGGCCTTATTAACTAGATTAACTATAAAGCTTCTATTTAATATAATAATAGTATACTAATAATTTTTAATATAGCTTTTAATATACCTTAATATTAATAGGATAGCTTTAGCTAGCGCTATAATATCTCTCTAAATTACCTAATTAAGTATATTATAAGATAGAATATCCGCTAGCGGGTTTTATAATTCGAATAGTTAAATAAGATTCGTAATAACCTCCTTATTTTTTAAGAACTTAATCTTTTTCTAATACTATATTAGTTTATTAAATTACGTATAAATCGATAATATAACTTAAAATAATTAAAAGATACTTAATATTACTAAGGTATTTTTTAACCTATCTCCTAGTTTAAATAATAAAATATTATATTCTTCTATAGCTTAGATTTTCTCTAACTCGTATTATTTTTTAGCTAGCTTAGGCTTTTAAAGGTAAGTCTAAACTTTTATTTCTAAAGGTAATAGCTAAGTAATTAGTCTTAGGATAGGCCTAGGAATAGTTAGAGTTAATATATCTCTTAGAGCTAAGCTTTCCCTAATATTATTATTAGGCTCTATACTTAGTATAACCGATCGGCGATAAATTTCCTATTTTAATTTATCCCGTTATAGTTTATCTAAGTTATCTAAGTTAAATTCTACTCTAAGGCGCGGTTTAGTTACGCGGCCTCGTATAAGTTAAGAAGTTAATACTATCTTTTCTTTCTAATAAGAGGTTTAAATATTAGGTCTCTAAATAATATAAGTTTATCCTTATATAAAATTAATATCGGGCGTAGTAAAATCTAAAGCTTTTCTATCTAAACTTTTTATTATAAATAATATTAATAATATCTTAGTTATATATCTTATTAGTAATCGAATACTTATATCTAAACTAATAACCGTTAAATTCTTTACTAATAGTTTAAGGCTAGTACCTTAACGTAATTATTAGCGTCTCTATTCTTTTATCTCCTCCGCGTAAGTTTCCTAATAAGCTTTCTATTATTAGAATACTTCTTTATTAAATAAAGCTATAAATAGATAATTATAGCCTATATAGCCCTATTCGCTATATTTAAAATATTATTATAAATCTAAATTAGGGGGTTAATATCTAAGTCTTATACTTAGTAGTTTAGGGGCTTAAGGTTACTATTATAATATATTCGAAGAATTTTATAATAAATATCCTTAATTCTATACTTAAGTATTAGTTTATCTAAGTATATTTTATATACTTAAATATCCGCTAATAAGATAGCTTTCTAAGTTTTATAAGTATTTACTTAACTTACTTACTACTATAATATTAGATTATTTTATTAATTTAGCTATCTTAGTTATTATCTCCTATTACTTAGCTATTACTTTTTATAAATCTATCTTTATAGCTAGCACTTTATTAATATCTCTCTTAATCTTTTTAAATATTATATCGTATAGGTTATATATAATAAATTAAATATTAAACTATATTAAGCTTACTATTACTATTAATAACTTCTATTTACTATTAATATAAAGGCGCTTAGTAATAGCTCGCTTATACTATTTATCTTTCTCGGCGTTTTTAATTATCCGATTTAAAAAGTTAGTAAATAGAATTTATTAAATTTCTAATTTTACTTAGCTATAAAAAGCCTCCGCTTATTTTATATAATTAGCTAATAATTCTCCTTTCTTATAACTAAACTTATATACCTCTATAATAAGGGTACTCTCTATAATTAGGTCTACCTCCTTAAACTTATTTATAAATAAAGTTACTAACTTAAACTAAGTATAATCTTTATTATCTAACTTATTATACTAATTAGTAGCCTTATTATAAAGACCCGAAGAGAAGATCTCCCTAACGATAATATTATACGTCTCTCCTTAAATACCTAATAATACTATATTAATATTATACTAATTAAGGTACCTTTTAGCTAAAATATCTTTTAGGTATCTAGTAAATAGCTTAAGCTTTAATAATAAAATTAACGCTATTATAACGTAATAGTTACCTTTTAGTCTAGTAATACTCCCTTATATTAGTACTAAGTATACGATTATTAGACTAATTTAACTTATTAAAAGAAAGGGATAAAGTAAATAATATAGTAAACTTTCTAATAAACTAAGTAAACTTAATAATAAACCTATATCTATATTTAATATTATTTTCTAATCTTCTACCTTAAAATACTCCTTAA
Source organism: Ophiocordyceps camponoti-saundersi (nom. inval.) (assembly GCA_003339415.1). Taxonomy (NCBI): domain Eukaryota; kingdom Fungi; phylum Ascomycota; class Sordariomycetes; order Hypocreales; family Ophiocordycipitaceae; genus Ophiocordyceps; species Ophiocordyceps camponoti-saundersi. The sequence continues at coordinate 28,176 of PDHQ01000205.1, read as the reverse complement.
GTATACTCTAATAACTTACCTTTACCTATAATATTTATAATTACTAAATATTTAGCGGAACTAAGTTTTCTTTTATTAAGTATATCTATTTCTTCGAATTAAAAGATTTCTAGCGTTAATCTTACTAGGAAGATTATACGCCCCTAATCCTTTTTATTTACTTATCCCGATATTCTTCTTATCCTAATTACCTTCGGCGATAATAAAGAAGAAAAAAAAAGGGGAGATTATCCGCACTTACGGGGTTTTCTTATATTCTCTCGTCCTTTTTCTCCCCTTATTCTTACTTATATAGTCCTTCTTACCTTACTTATTATAAGGCCGCTTTTCCGGTAATAATAAGTAGCTATAGCTAGACTTACTTTAAGTAGCTCCCGCTTAACCTAATTAAAACTCGCTTCGCTTCCTAATTTAGTAATCTACCGAAATCCTTAAATACTTAGCTATCGTTACTAAACGATATTATTATATTAATTTTATAGCTTATATAGTAACGCGCTAAATCTTAGTCTTATTATTATAAAATCCCTCGATCGGTCTTAAATTATAGGATTAGATTAGATCGTATAGGGTTATATGTTAGGGTATTAGTAGTCGTGATCCTTTTTATATTAGTCTAATAGTAAGTTTAATAATAATAATGATTTTTCTCTCTAAGTTCCCTTTTTTCCCTCTAATCCCTTGTCCTCTAATGCCTTGTCCTCTAATACCTATCTAATAAGGTAAATTAATTAGTCTAGTATCTTTTTATAATTTTAGAAGGGAATTATATAGCTACTTTACCTTTCTAGATAATTAAGGATTAAGAGTATAAATTTTAACGCTATACTTTCCCTTAATTTCTAAGATATTAAGTATCTTAGAAATACTTAATTAATATAGTTAACTTAGATCTAAGATATTAATAAAAGGTAAATCGGTATTAGTTTTATTAGATAATATTATCTAATCTAAAAGAAAGTCTAATATTAAATATTTATTAAAGTTATCTAAGAAGTCCCTTTTAGTAATTTATTAAGAGATTATAAAAAAAAATTAATTCTTAAGATTTAGTATAATATTAACCTTTTCTCTCTATTTAAAAAAGATTAGCTTATTACTTAAGTTAAAAATAGTTAAATAAAAGTAATTACGAATAATTAAACTAAAAAGAAAATAAAAATTAGGAAAAAAAATAAAATTACGATTCTTAAGAGGATCCTTAATTAGTGCTAAAATCGTGCTTATTAAAAAAGAGAGATTATTATTATTAAAATAGCTATTATATATTTATAAATAGGTAGTCTTTTATAAGTAGAATAGTATTTAATATATATTCCTCCGTAAAGTTAAATTTAAAGCTCTTATTAAGAGTTAAGGATATTAATTTTATAAGGGATTAAGAACCCTTATTTTAATAAAACTTTAATAAGAAAACGCTTAATAACTTAAGCGCTAGCTTTAAACTTACTAAAGTAAAACTTATTATTAATTTTACTAATAATATATAAAGTAAAAATAGCTTAACTATAGGTTAAGGCTAATTTAATACTATTTAAGCTTTAAATTATTATTAGATTATAGTTAATATTATTAAACTTATTAAGTAAGTCCTTTCTAATAAGGGATTTATTTATTTTAATATTAATATATATTTTTATAGCGTTAGAAAGTTTATTTTTACTAAATCTTAAAATCTTCGTATAGGAGAAATAAGAAACTTATTTTAAAGGGAAATTAGTTATTTATAAAATAACTTTAATAATAGAAAGGTTTTTAGGAAAAAAGTCTTTAATAATATTAAAAGGTTTTATCTTATATTTCTTAAGATTTAAAATAAGATAATATAAGTTATTAGCTAGTTATCTATCCTTAGATATCTTAAAAAAGTTATTTTCTAAAAGCTATTCTAAGATATTAAAGATAATATTACGTATTTTCGAAAAGATAGTAAAGACTTTATTTATATTAAGGTCTTAATTTATAAGTTTATAAATAAGGTTAATAAGAATAAGATTACCTTTTAAGCCTTTTCTATTTTTCTTAGGGAAAGGCTATTTTATTTTTATTTTAAACTTAATATTTTTATTAAAAGGTTTCTAGGTATTATCTATTTGCTTTTTAAAGAAGTTATTTAGTTTATATTCTAGTTAATAGTCCGGATTTCGCGGGGATTTCTCCTTAAACTTATTTACTTTATATTCTTATCGGGGTAACTTACCTAAAACTATATACTAAGTAGCGTTATTTTAAAAAATACCCTAAGTTTCTTTAATTAGCTTAGTTTAAAAGTTTAGAATAAATTATTTATATTTATATATTTAGTTATTTAAGGTATTTTTACTAATTAGCTATTAGAAAATTTCTTAAAAAAGATATTAAGTTAGGAAAAGATAATTATTAATATAAATTATTCGGGATAAAAAGCTACCTAAGCTATTCTTTTTATTTTTAATACTTATAATTAGAAATCCTTTCTAATAAGTATATTTTAAAATATAAAGCTTTATTTTTATATAATAAGAGCGGTAATATTAAGTTAGATAGTAAACCTTTTCTATAAGGCTTTTACTTATTTTTAGATTTTAAGATTAGGAAAAGTAAGTTTTAGTCTAATTTATAAATTTAGATCTTTAGAATACTATTTTATAATATAATTTTTAAGAAAAAAAAGAATAAGTTATATAAGTTTATTAGTATAATCCTTACTTAAAGCTATAACTTATTTTAAAGCGTTTATAAATCGGTTAATATTTTAGTAAATAATAGTTTAATTAGTTTCCTTAATTTAATTAAAAATAATATTAAAAATATTAGCTAATTTAAATTATTTAATATTTTTAGCTTATAGCTAAACTTATTATCTAAATAGATTTTATAAGTTTAATTAATTATATAATTATAAATTATTTTTTAAGTTAATATATCCTAAATAATATAAGTTTTAAGGTATAATATTATAAAAGTAAAATATTTTATTAACTATCTATACTAATCTTTCCTTTTCTAAGGAAAGAGGGGGAGGTTTTCCGGAATTAAATAATATTATAGGAGGATTTAAAAAATATTATTTTCTTAAAATATTCTTCTTTAGAGTAAAAAGTTCTCCTTTTAAAGAGGATTTTAATAATATAGAGGTTTTCTTACCTTTATCTAATAAAAAGGACTTAGCCTTTTCTTTACCTTTTTCTTAAAAAAGAAGCTTAGTATTTTTACTATTTTCCTCTTATAAGGCGGGTTACTTACTTTTATTTTTAATATTATTTATAGTTTAAAAGTATTTTTAAATAAAAGGTAGCTAGTTTTCTAAAAAAATTCTAAGTAAGTAAAAAATACTATTTAATATATATTTTAGTTAATTTACTTATTTAAATAATTAATTATAACTTATAATTATATTTAAATTAGTTAAGAAATAATTAATTATAATAAGTAACTTAGTTTTTTAGGGATTATCTTAATATAGTAAGTACTTTCTAACTAGCTTTATTTTTCTATATTATAAAAAAGAAAATTTACTTTTAAAAAAGTAAGGTTTTTTTACTTTTTTATAAATATTAAAAATATAAGCTTTTTCTTTTTTAATAGTAAATTTTTTTTTAATTATTTTAAGAAATTTAAGGGTAAAGAAATAATATATAGTTAAGGTAAAGTAATAAATATAGTAAAGCTTTCTTCTAAGCTAAAAATTTACGCTTATAAAATCTTATAAATAAAAATATTTTAGGTCCGATTTACTACCTTAATAGCTAAAAATCTATAAGTTAATATAATATAAAATTACTATTAGTTAATATACGCTTATATGTATAATTTTCTAATAAGTATATATACTAAGCTAGCTATTAAATATAATATATAAAAAAGGGAGATAAGCTAGCTATTAATTATAAAATTATAAAATACTTATTATAAAAGATATAAATATAAGTAAGAGTTTTTTAAAAATTAAAATAATAACTATAAAAAAATCTAAATTATTACTTAAAGGAATATTAAGCTAATTATATAGCTAAGAGCTTAAGGAAGATTTCCTAATATAATTTTAAAAATATTTACTTAAGGGGATTTTATAGTAATTTCCGTATATATTAGTAAAACGGAGATTTCCTAGTATATAGTAATTTCCTAGTATATAAGGATTTCTTAGTAAAATCCGGAGATTTCTAAAAGTATATTTTAATATTAAATCTAGTAGGAAATCTTAGTAAAATCTTAAGAGTTATTATAAAGAAATCCTAATAGGAAATCTTAGTAATTTTCTAAGCGTAAAGGTAATAAAGTTTTTAAGGGAAATTTAAGTAAAATCTTAAAAAGGGAAATCTTAATAAAATATTATATTAAGGCACGCACTCTGTCACGGATCGGGCAGTGATATTGCTAATACTAAGTCTAACTCTAGTAGCCCCTCTATACTAATTTAGTATAGCTAATATACTAGCCTAACCGGGCTTAAGCCCTAAGTAAGGCATAGCCTAAATATAGGGTATATTATATATAATACCGCCCCTAAGGCTAGGCAGGCTAAAGAATAACTATCGTAATATTATTTCTTAGTATTTAGGCTACTAGAGCCGCCCCTATTCCTTAGTATAGCTAAATTTAGCTAGTATATAAACTGCTAATACTTATTCGCCTATAGACCCTTCGTTAGGCCGTCTACGATTATATCTTCTATACTAATCTATTATAAATTAAAAAAGCCTATTTAATACCTTTAGATAATCTATTTATATCGTAAATTAATATGCTTAGTATATGCCTTATTAAGCGGGTTAATTATAGCTAACCTCGCGTTCTAGCTATTAGTAAATATTATAAAAGGCCTCTTTTATTCGTAGCTAGCGTTTTAAATAACGTTAGAGAGCTAGATCGTTATAAGCTTAGTAGGCGTAAGGGCTATAAATTCGGCCTCTATATTACTTATAGTAATAAGGGTCTAACGCTTTAAGCGCTACGCGATAAGGCTACTAGTAAGGAAGATAACGAACCCGGCTATTAAGGCGCGGGTTACTTAATCGTCCGCGAATAATATATCGGAATATATATAAAGCTAAAAGTCCTTATTATATACCGCTCCTCTAAGTATAATACTAAGAGATAGCGTACTACGTAGATAGCGGAAAAGGTACTTTATCGTAGCTAGATAAGCGTAAGTTAGATAAGAATTTACTTCTAATAGCTTCTTAACGCTATATATAATATTAAGCCTTATACTTAGGGCTAGCTAATTTAAGCTGCCTATTTATTTCTACTATATTATAGCCTTTATCGCAATCTCGGCCTCTTTCTAATCGTAAGGAATTATATATTTTATCGGCTACGGCGTTTTCGTAAGCTTTAAATCGTCGGTATTAAATAGCTCGAGAATCTTACGGGCGAAGGAGGTCTAATATACTCGAATAATTCGGGCCTAATAGTTACGATCGAACTCTAAGCTAAGGAATTCTTAAAATTTACTAAGGTATTTAACTTTATATAATTTATCGAGAATTACGGCCTTATCGTTAATCTATACTTATATTAGTGCTATAAGGAGGATATTATCTATATAAAAAACGAAGAGGCTACTATTAGCGTAGCGATAGAGGTATAACTTAAAGTCGAGTTATTTAAATCCGCGACTAGCTAGATTTTTAGCTATACGCTCGAATTACTAGCGCGGCGAAGCTTAATAGCTATAAAGGGCCCTCTTTAATTAGTAAACGCGGCCTAACTTATCCTTAAAATTATAAGGTTATTTAACGAAGATATCTTTATTTAATTTAGCGTTAATAAAAGTATTTATAATATTAAACTTTGCCTATTTAAGGTCTTATATTATAATAAGGGTAAGGAAGATCCGTACGGATAATTAATACGCTATAGCGGTATATAAGTCTTCGATAAGTTAATCTATAAAATCGTAATCTCTGCGAATAACCTAGCGGGCCTTCGCTATTAGATCTACGCTTTTAATAAGCTTCTTAATATATATTTATCGCCTAAGTAAGGTCTTTATATTATAAAGCTTAGGTATAAGCTTCTAGGCGCCTTTCTAATATAGCTTATTAAGTTCTTTTTTTATCGTAGGTACTTATCGTTTATCGAATTCGGGTAGCTTCTTCGTAATATAATAATTACTTAGGGTATAACTTATAAAAGTTTCCGTAGCTAGAGCTAAAAGAATTATTATAAGCGCCTAATCGATATATTCGTCCTTATCGGCGAAGGAAATATATAGCAAAGAGGGTTTAAGAACGCTAGCTAAATTAGCTTATATAAGCCTTTTCGAATATCTTATTAGCTTAGTACTATAAATCTCTTTTATTAAATAACGCTTATAGCGTTATTACGTTAATTTTATTAAGGTAGAAAATAAGGTTAACGCCTTACGCTTACGTAAATATTAAGAAAGTTATTCTTTAAGTATTAGGTTAGTTAGCTAAAGATTTTATAAGTTATTAGCTAATTCGTTAGGATTATTATAATTATTAGTATCGTAAACCTAGCTACTAGGAAAATTCGAGGTTATAGGCGCTATTAGTAGTAGTTATGCCTCTTTATTAATTTCCTCGATAGATCGAAGAAGCGTATTCCTATCGAAAAACGGGCGCGGTGCCTCTTTACCTCGATAAGGCGTAGGATTCGGTAAGAGAAGGTGCGAAGAGTATCCCTCGGGCGTTTTAAAATACTCTTTTAATAGCCTTATAAATTCCTCTTAAATATTCGAATTCGATATATCTAATAATTCGGCTATAGTAGTTAAATATTTCCTCGATTATTTTTTAATACTCGATATATTAGAGGATTATAAAACGTTAATATTACTAGTTTAGCTATAGGAAGTTTTCTCTTTCTCCTTATAAGGAAGAATAATAAGTTTAAATTCGATAATTTTACCTTTTTCTTCTAAATAAGCTTTAAATTCGACTAATAAGTTCTTTTTAATAGTAGGGGCACCGGCATAATTAATAAAGCGTATATCTTATATATAAATAACGATCTCTTAATTAAGAAGCTAAATCTTAAAAATATAGCTATATAGGCCCTTAATACTAACGAGATAATTTTTTTAAGCTCGAGGAGCTATTTTTTTAGACCTTACGATCTTCTCTTTCGGCTTCGTTATATATACCGTATAACCTTAAGCGTGAAGGTAGCTAATATTATATTTATAAGGTAAATTAAGCGTTTTTATAACCCTCTTAAGAGGGCTATCTTTACCTCTCGTAAGTAGTAAATTCGATATATATATTATTATCGATATATAATATAGCTATAAGGTTACGGGAAGCTTAGCGTATAAGCAAATAGCCTTAGCTATCGTTAATAAGGTCCTACTGGCCTTTTTTATAAGGCTATTTTACTATAGATTATATAAAGTTAAATAGCGTAAAATAAAGCTATCTTAAAAAGCCTAGGCCTTAATCGCCTCGCTCTTAAACTCCTATACGTTATTAAAAGCTATCGTAGCTATAGGAATCCCTCCTAAAAAAGCGTTAACTTATCGTTTCTAACTGCGAAGAAGATTATAAGCCTGCCCTTTTAAGGTAGTAGCTATTATTTAGTAGAATCTTATAAAGGCGTTAATTCCGTATAAAGAATAGCGGGCACCGCCGTTACTAGGCGGATTATACTTAATAATATCCTAAAAAATAATATCGAGGAATCTCGAAGGCCTAGCTAGTAAATCTTTACTAATTATAGTATTTACCTTAGCGAATTAATAAGCTTTATACGAGAAGCTTTTAACGGTCTTTTTATCGATTAAAATCTCTACTTTCTAATAAGCTAAGGTTACCTTATCCTTACCGGTATATACGAGGCGCTTATATATAATAGTAAAATTAGCTTTTAAGCCCTTCCTTAGCAATTTATATAGTAAAGTAACGAATACCTTAATTACGGTTTAATTACCGCCCGTAGCGGCTATACTAATAACTTAAAGTCGATTATTAAAGCGGTAAATATACTCTTTAGTGCCTTTTATAATAAGGAAGTTCGTCTTAAGGTTAGCGATAACGCCCTTTTCTTTTAGAACGCTCGTACTTATTAAATTCGCTTAAATATTAAGATAATAGAAGGCTTACGATAGAATTATCGAATTACCGTTAGGCAGATCTATCTTAACTTTGCCCTCTCCCTAAAGCTAAAAATCTCCGCTATTAGCAGCGCGGAAAAAGTCGATAATAATATTCTTATAAATCTTAATAAACTACTTTAAATTATTAAAAATATAGCCTCCGGCTTTAAAATCGTATATAATATTATCTTATTTAACGCTATAGCTAATAGCTATTAGTTTATACGTTTATCTAGCTTTCGTAATAGCTTCTAATACCGCGATTTATTTCTATTAATACTAATCTCTTAGTAGCGGGCGCTACTTAAGATATAATTTCTAGTAATTTTCCTTTCGATAAGGCTTACTACCTTTAGGAATAAAGTATCCGTAATTAAGATATTAACTTTTCTAGCTTTCTTATACGGGAGAAAAGGATCTGCTACTATAATTACCGCGGCCTTATCTTTTACCGCGGCCTCGACCTTTACTACGACCGTTATCTCGCTTTTCTTCTTATTTTTTCGTATTCTAATCCGCGGAAAAGGTATCTTTTTTCTTATTATCGATAAGCTTAGCGTAATTTTAGAAGAAACTTAGGACCTTATCCTTTATCGGGGGCTTTTATTTAGCTAGCTTATATATCTAATCTTTATATTAGAAAAATATAACGGTTTTAATAGCGTTAATTATAGCGCCGATAAATTATTTTTTATAAGGTTTTTTTATTATAATATAAAGTTAACTTTATAAGAGATTAAGGCGTTTTACGAAAGTACCGAATATCGTAAAGTTCTCCGCCTTTATAGTATATATTTCCTTTATAATTAATAAGAAAGTAACTCTTAGAGCTATATTATATTTCTTCTTAATAGCTATAAAAGTCTAATATATTAATTAATTCGAATTCTAGCCGCTATCGCGAATTCCGAGGATTATCGTAAGCTTATAATAATATATAATAAGATAACGGTAATAGATTTCCTTATCTTACTATTTCTCTATAGCCGCGATATTTATATCTATAAGTCTACCGCTATTAAGCTCGTTAATATACTAAAGTAGGCGAAATTACTTAATCGCTATTCTAATTAATATCTCCTAATATTACTAATTCTCTTAGCCTTTTAGCTTCTCTATACTTATCGGAATCGCTCTTATTTCTATATTCTTTAATAAAGTTATTATAACCTTCTTTCTAGCCTAAATAGGCTCTTTTACGCCCTAATAAGTAATAACTATTTTAGTAAGGTAGTATAAGGTGCTTAAATAAGCCCGTATAGACCGGGGAAGGTAAGATTCTAACCTAATTTAGTAGCGACTATAACTCTATAGCGTCTACTATAGCTAAGCGAACCCTTAATAAGGTTTTAATATAAGGAATAATTATTATTATCGTAAAAAACGCGTAATTTAGCGCGACGGGCGTATAACCTATTAAGGCACGCACTCTATCACGGATCGGGCAGTGATATTACTAATACTAAGTCTAACTCTAGTAGCCCCTCTATACTAATTTAGTATAGCTAATATACTAGCCTAACCGGGCTCAAGCCCTAAGTGGGGCATAGCTTAGACACAGGGTATATTATATATAACATATTATAAGAGGTTAAGAGATTTATAAAGGTATTATTATATATCCCGTATTAATAAAGCCTTTATATAAAAAGTTTTTCTTTATTTTTTATATATTATTTTAAATCGCTTTTAATTATAAGACTCCTTTAAGCTAATTATTTATTATTTAAAATTATTCTATAAATTCCCCTTATTTAAAATTTTATTAAAGTAGTAAATATAAGTAAATTTATTAAAATAATTATTAGTTATTTTCTTATATAAGGAAACGCTATTTTATTTATAATAAGGAAAATTATTAATTAATAAATTATAAGTAAAGAGAATTTAACTATATAAAGAAAGTATATATTATTTTATATAAAGAATTTAACTAAGTATCTTTTAAAAATAAAAAATTTAAAATATTTCTTTTTAATTATAAAAGATATAATATTATTAATAACCTTAAAGATTCCTTTTATAAAAATAAAAATACTTTTAAGAAAGCTATTTAATTTATCTTTTTAAGTAACTTTATATATTATTTTAGAAGGGAAAATATTTTTAAATAATAAATTATATAATTTAATAGGTAAGTTTTCCTTATTAATATTTATTATATAAAAAATTAAAAATATTTTTAAAATATTAATATAACGAATTTTTTAATTATTAAAAAAAACTAAGCTAAAATATTTATATAAAAAAACTTATATATATATTTTTTATTTTATTTATTTATACGCTAAAAGCCTTTATAATATCTAAAGCTTTTATAATATAATAAGTAAGAAAAAATCCCCTAAAATAAAATAAAACCTTTTAATTATAAAAAGAAAGCTTATTATATACTTATATAAAGGTATAGCGGTAGCTAATAGTAATATAATATAATAAGCTTATTACTTAGAGGTAATTTTAAATAATATAAGAAAAGTAAAATAAGGAGGGGAGTACGGAGAAAAAGAAAATCTATAAGGCGTAAGGTAGAAGGAGTAGGGCGATATAGCGTAGCGCGGGGCGGTAAGGGGCGGTATAGGGCGGTACGGGGCGGTATAAGGCGAGGTAATATAGCGCGGGGCGGAGGAAGGAAAATTTAAAAAAGGGGTAAGGTAAAATAGCGGGGTAGCTATTTTATTATCTATTAATAATTAAAAAAAAGGGGGCTATATTTTTTTCTCTTTTACCTCCTTTTTTTTTCTTTTTTTTTCCTTTTATTATTTTTAGAAAAAGGTATATTTTTAACCCTCTCTTTTTAACCTTTTTTTTAACTTTTATAATAAAGAGAAAGTAATAAAAATTATATAGCTATATTAATAAAATAATAATAATAAATATATTTAAGATTATTTATAATAAGCTTTATAACCTCCTTTATATTATATATATAGCTTAGCTAATTAATTATAAAATTTTATATTAGAAATAATAAAATAAATAATATTATATAATATTATATAATATTAGCTATATATAAAGCTAATAAAATATATAAGCTTATAATTAGCTAATTATTTTAATTATATTAAGGCTTAATATAAATATTAGGAGGTAAATAAAATTAAAAGTTAAGGGTAAAGTTAGAGTTAAAGCTTAAAATATTAATTAAATTATAAATATATTTAAAAAAATTATATATTACTATAATAAAAATAGCGCGGTATATTAATAAAGAAAGATAGCTAGATAGCTTATAAGTAAATATAAAATAATATAAAATAAAGCGGAGTTTGAAATATAGCTAATAATAAATAATAAGAAAAAATCTAAGTTAACTTATATAATATATAAAGGTAGAATAGGATATTAAAGCTTTAACTTAATAAAATAATAATAACGCCCTAAGTAAGTACCTTAATAAAGTTAGCTATTTTAATAGCTATTTTTAATATTACTTTTATTATTATAATTATTAATATTTCTCCTTAAAAATCTTATATATTAATACTAATTTACTTTAAAATACCTAATAGATAAATAATTATTAGTATAAGTAAAGTAAAAAGTAAGGAAAGGGGCGAAGCGATAATAATAATAATAATAATAATAATAATAATAATAATAATAATAATAATAAATATAATAATAATAATAAATATAATAATTAAATTATAAGTAAAAATAATAATAATAATAAGTATAAAAAAGAAAGCGAAAATAATATTAAGGAGTATAAGGGCGGAGGCGCTAGTTTAAATAATAGTAACTATAATAATAATAGCGAAGTTTATAATAAAAGTAAAAAAAGTAATAATAATAATAGTAAAAATATTTATAATAATAATTATTATTACTATTATTAGCTTAAAAAACCTTATTATATTATTCTTATAAAAATTTTAATTAAAAATATATTTAGAAATATAAAATTTTTAATTTACTATATATAATATAATATATAATCTTAACTAAATATAAAATAATATTAATTAAAAAGTAATAAATAATATTAAAGTTAATTAATTTAAATATATATTAAAAAATATTATTAAAATTTAATATATTTTTAACTTAAATTTATTAAAGCTAAAGCTAAAGCTAAAAATAAAGCTAAAAGCGAAGGATAAGGTAATAGCTTAGATATTAATTTTTATTATATTAATATTAGGAAGTAAATTAAATTAAATAATAGTTAAAGAAAATAAAAAAAAAGTAAATAAAGTTAAAAGGGTAAGTAAAGCGGAGAAAATAAGTAATATAGAGAAAAGTAAGAAGGAATAAAAAATAAAAAAGATAAAAGCTAAGGAGGCGGTAAAGGAGAAATTAAAGCCTAAGCTAAACTTTATCTAAATATTAAAATTATCTCTTATAAAATCTATATTAATAATATCGAAATATATAGTAAAAAATAATAATAATAGCTTAGAAGATAAGCTTATAAAAGTTAAAGGTATTATTAGGCGCGGAGGATAAGGTAAAAGGCGGGGCGGGAAAAGGGGTAAGAAAGCTAAGTAAGCTAAGTAAAGCTAAGTAAAGTAAAAAGTAAAATTAAGAGTAAGGTATAAGGTAAATAAATAACGATAATTATATAGTAAAAATACTAAAAATTAACTTTTATACTTAAACTTTATATTTAAATATTTTAATATATTTAAATATTATAAAATAATAAAAAGAGGTTAAATTAATAGAGGCGTTATAAGTAAATAAACTATAAGGTAAAAAAGCTTATAATAGCTTTATAGTTAAGAGCTTTATTAAAATTCTTATAAATTTAAATTAAATTTATAAAAAATATTAATAAAAGCGTCCTTTTATAAATAATTAGTTTATAATATAAAGTAAAGTAAGCTATTATTTTATTTTTTTATTATTATAAAAATAATAAGGGGTTATAATTATAAAAATATTATAAATATAAAGAAACTTATTAAAGCTAATTTTATTATTATAAAGCTAAGTTAAGGCGCTACTTAAGAATTTTAAAAAGCTTTAATAGATTTATAAAATATTACTAAGTTTTAATTAAAATAGTTTATTAATAAGGTATTTAAAAAACTAGCTATATCTTTAAAACTTTCTCTTTTTAAAATTTTTATAAAGTTACTATTTTTTATAAAAATAAGCTTTTAAAATTTTAAAAGATTAAGAAGTAATATTTAAAATCTATACTTAAATAGTAAAAGAGGATTAAAGGGATTTAAAGGGGATATAAGTAAAACGGGGCTAACTTTTACGATATTAGTAAAGGTATATAATAATTTTTTCGAAAGCGAAGCGGATATAAGCTATAAGCTTTTTATTATAAAGGAGTTAATAACTATAAATAGCGCGGTAAAATAAGTAAATATTAATAAAAAGGGTAAAGGTTTCGGACTTAATATAGTAAAAAGGGGTTATTTAATATACCCTAAAGATAATACGAAGGTATTTAAACTAAGTTATAACTAGCTATTAGAGGATAAGGCTTTTAAGTTCTCCGCCTAGTAAGGTTAAAGCGGAGTAAATTATAATACTAAAGGCGATTATAAACTTAATAACTTTAATATAGATTTCCCTCGCTTAAAGGAGTAAGAAGCTTTAAATAAATAAAATAAGCCTAGTTAAGGCTAGCTATTAATAAGTAAGCTTTTTTATAAAGCGGTAGAGGTATAGCTTTTATTAAAATCCGAATATATATATCTCTTATATAAGTTAAATAATATTCCTATTAAGGATTAGCGGAGTTATATTAGTAAAGCGGGCTTTTATAAAGTAAAAAAGCTTACTTTTAAATAGCTAAAAGGTTTTTTATACTCCGCTATTTAGTTATAATAAATACTCTAAGCTTATTTAAGCTAATAGCAGATTTAAGTAAAGGTATACTTAATATTAAAAATATTAATATTATTTATAAATCTAATAATAAGTATACTAATTACCTATTCTAAGCGCTTATAAAAAGATAAGATATATAAGATAAAAAATATTAAAAAAAGTAAAAAGCTTTAAAAGATTTTAATAAAAATAAGAAAAAGGTTTAATAATTTATTATTAACTTTTAAGCGGAAAATATAATAAAAAAAGTAAGAGCGGAAAAAAGCTATAATTTATCTAAAGAAGCTAAAAAAGTTAAGGATTGCTATTAGCTTAAAGTATAAAATATAATTAAAGGTATTTATTATATTTAATATTAGGAGAGAGGTAAAGCTTTAAAAGCTTTAAATAATATAAATAGACTTTATTAAAAGAAATAAAGCGCTATTAGTAAACTAATTAAGCTAATTACCTATCTAACCTTATAATAAGATTTTTTAAACTCTACTATATAAGATATCTTTTTTGCTATTATAATCTTAAAGATCTTATTTATAATATTAAAAAAGAAAATAGGGCGGTAGCTATTTAAAGTTTAATAAACCTCTAAGCTTTTTCTTATTTTCCGGAAAATTATAATATTAGAGGTTTAATATTAAATAAGGAAATATTTATAAATAATATATCTTTAAAAAAGCTTAATTAAGATTATTATAAGGGGTTATTTATAACTTTTTAGGAAGCTAATAAGAATATTATTAAGCTTAGTAAATTTTTATAATATAATATTAAAAATAATAAATTAAATTTTATTTTTAATAACTTAAAAGGGAATATTTATAAGGGGGAAAGGGTTAAAGATAAGAAAATATAAAATATTTTCTAAAAGATAGGGAAAAAACTTATAAGCTAAAGCTTTAATTTTTTAGAGAAAGATAATTAAAAAGCGGAGTTTATATCTTATTAAAAAGAAAAAGTATATATAAGCTTTAAAAAAGCTTAGCTATAAAATCTTACTTATTAAGCTAAAAATTATATAATATTAAAATTACCGCTTATAAAAGTAAAAAATCGCCTTTAATTATCTTTTTTCGCTTTCTTAATAAATAATTTTTATTATATTATAGTATCTTAATATATTTACTAATAATAAAAATCTAGCTATATTTATTAATATTACTTAATATATTTTATATTTAAAATCATAAAAATAATTTTTAAAGTTTATTATAAATATAAGTAAAAACTATATTATTAAGGTAATTTTAAAATTATTAAGTTAGCTATAATATTTAATTAATTATATAGTTATATTATTAATTTTTTAATATTTATTATAAACTTTACTTAAATAGCGGAAAAAAAAGGTAATTTTTTATTTCTATTTATAAGATATTAAAATTAAAATATTTCTAATATAATATTAAAATAAAGCTTAAAAAAGGAGAGGTAATAAGTAATATAAATTAAAAAATATAATTAAAGCTAAGGAGATTAAGATTTAAGCTAAAATATATAAAAAAATAATTAAATATATTTTAAATTAAGTTAATAATATTAGCTTTTTATTTATATACTTTTTAAATAATTTTATAAGAAAAGGTAAGGAGTTTAAAATAAAGTTAGTAAAAAGTAAAGAGAAGCTTCGTAAAATAAGAGGAGGTATATTCGTAAAGGTCTTAGGAGGGGTAATAGGTATTAAAATCGCTAAGGATAATTAGTAAAGTAGAGGCGGAGGTAAAATATAAAGAGAAAGGAGAAGGTAATAAATATAGTAAAGGTTTAATATATATTCTAAGTAATAAGGAGTAAATAATAAATACTTAAAGCTTATTATAAAAAGAAATTTTATTAAGGTTAAGCTTTATAATAAGGTTTTAGTTATTAATTTTATATTATTTATATATATAAAAAAAAGCTTTATTTTTACTTTAAATAAAGCGGTAAAAAGTAAGTTTAGAAAGTAAAAGGCGATTATATATATTAAGCTAAAATTCTTATATAATAATAATATTATAATTTTCCTTATTAAATAAAGTAAGCTAAATAAAATAGTTAATTTTTTAAATATTTTATAATAAAATTATAATTTTTATAAAAACTAAATATTAAAAATAGTTATTTATAATTATTTTAGTTATATAAAGTTTACTAATATAAATTTTACTTAAGATTATAAGGCTAGTTATAAGTTACGGAGTTTATTATATAGCTTATAGCTTTTATAAATATTATTAAGTTAAGAGCCTCTTAGGGAGATTTAAGTAAGTAGCGTGCTATAAAAGGATTATTAAGGTATATTTTTAGAAAATTTATAATATATTTACTTTCTTAGAAAAATTATAATAAAGCTTTAACTATTTTTATAAAGTTATTACTAAGTAAAGGCTAAAAGTTAAGTAGCTTATAATAATTAGAAAAAGTAAAGTTTATTAGGGAAGCTAAATTTAGCATAGCTTTACTATTTCTAAAACTCTAAGTAGTCTTTTAACTATATAAAATATATACCTTTATATAAAATATAATAGCGGGGTCTTTCTCTCTTTTATATAAGGTAGTTTTCTTTTTTACTATTATATAAGGTAGCTATATAATATTTATAATAAAGAGGCTCTTAGTAATACTTAGCGATATACTTAAATTAGAAATATTTATAATATTACTTAAAATATATAAAATCTTTATAAAATTTATAATAAATTATTTTCGCGTTTATAATTACTTTATTTAAGTAAAGCTTATTTATATCTTTTATATTATTAAAGCTTATAATAAAATAAGTTTACGAGGCTTTTTCGCTAATAATATATTAAAGTTAAAGCGCTTTTACTTAAACTATATTAACCTTATTTACTTTCTTAATAATACTAAGTAATATATTATTATTAGAATATATATATCGCTAGCTGCTTAGGAATATAATACGCGTTAAACACGCGTAGTATATATTATAAAGATAATTATCTCTATATAAATAAAGTAGGAGGTTAGGGATACGTATAAAAAGGAGTCGAACTCGAGATAATACCGATCCGAGACTAGTATAATATTAATATAATATACGAAGTTAATATAAGAGAAAAATAGGGAGGTAGTTAGTAGAAGGAGGAATATATATATAATATATTTACTTTTCTATACTTTTTAAGAGAGAGATAAGTTATAAGTAAAGTTATTATTTAATCTTTTATAACTTTATTAGCCGGAGTATATTATATAGTAAACGTAATATTCTTATACGCTATATAATTTAGATAAGTTACCTAAATTTTATTATTTAAATTAATATAATATACGTATTCTAAGTTTAATCTATTAGTATCTTTATTATAAGAAGTTTATAATATAACTTTAGCTACTTATTTAGCTTAGGAAAGATATTTAATTAATACTAATTAATAATAAAGCTAGGTTATATTACGGACTTAACTACCTTTTATTACTTAAAACTTAGTTAACTAATATAAGCTAAAATACTAGCTTCGTTATTATTCGACCTTAGTTTAAATTAGAAATAGAAAAATAATTTAGATAGTAAATATTTATTAAAATACTAATTTTTAGAAATTATAATTATTATTTTAATAATATATAGATATATTTTAACTAATATCTAGTTAATAACTTAATAATTTAGATATCTTAGTATTTAGTAATAACTTACTATAAGTTAATATTATCTATTTTTTCTTCTTTTTACTTTTAGTCTAGGATTTTTAAGGACTTATTTCGATTTCGACCTAAAATCTTATTAACCTTAAATTAGTTTTAATAATTACTCTATAACTATTATTTACTAAGCTTTTATAAGTTTAGCACTAAAAGTCTTTTATAATTAAGTTAATTTAATAATATATAAGAGATAAAAATAATAAAAAATAAAAATAATAGGAAAAGAAAAAGTAAAATCCCTAAAACTAAAGTCCCTTACCCCTACTCCTAATATAAATATCTAAGAAAGCGTAACGTATAACGATTATATAAGGCTAGCCGCGTAATATTACTATATTAGTAATATTAGTTAAATATTAACTTAAATACGAATAGGGATTATATTATTATTAAATTTATTTCGGTATATTAATTTTTATATAAAGGTATATTATTACTTATAAATATAGTAAAAGCTTATATAAAGGTAATAATAGCTAAGATAATTTATTAAGTTAATATTAATTTATATAAAGTTAAGTTTTAATAAGCTATATATATATTATTATATTAGATACCTTTTTTAATATATTAATAATAAATAATTACTAGCTAAGATACTTATTCCTAATAGGCGTAAATAGCTAGCTTCTATTTACTTATATAGCTATTATAATTTTAATATAGGGGTACCCTCTTAATATTACCGTACTTAATATTATTACGCTACGCTTAAGATAACGGCGTAGGTAGCGGCGAGGATATAAAAAAATTACGCTTAGCGGGTTATACTTAATAGGGCATAATAAGCGTCGCTATTAATATAAGTAACGGTATTCGTAAATACGGATAAAAAGTAATTATAGATATTATAAAAGGAGCTTATAAGGGGCGCGTAAAAGAGATAAAAATAAGATACGCGTAATACGCGTTTAAAGCTAAGTTTAGAGTATATTAGAAACTAAGTTAATCTTAACTTATAGCTAATATAAATTAAAGCTAGAATTAATATACCTTTACGCTACTAGTAAATTAAAGCTTTAAGAGTATTATTATTATTAATATTATTCTTAAACTTAGGATTTAAAATAATAATCTAATAACCGCGTAAAGCGGTAAGCGTGCGAGGGGGCGGTCCTAATATATAATAAATTTTAAGTTAAGATTAGTAAAAGCTTATTATAATACTAACTCGGGATTAACTTAAACTTACTTTCTTATACGTAAAAATAATAATAATAATAATAATAATAATAATAATAATAATAATAATAATAATAATAATAATAAAAGTAAAAGGAAGAGGAAAAGAATAAGGAGCTTAGGCGTAAGGTAATTTATAAGTAAAGTACTAAGTTACTAATTTACCCGCTAAATAAAGTATATACTTACCCCTCTTATAAGTAATATATTAGTATATACTAACCTTTTTTATAAATATAAGAGGTATATATCTTTTAAATATAAATACCCCCCCCCCCCCTTTAAAAAATTTTTTTTCCCTCCCCTTTTTATAATTACCTTAGTTTTTCTTATCTATTTTTTATAGATAACCCGGCAAAAGTTTACTAAATATCGCGTTCTTTATTTAGTATATTATATTATATTTATTCTTTATTTTTTTAGTTCTTAGACTAGAAAAAGAAAATTATTAAGGGATTATAATACCCTTAAGGTTAAGAATTACGCCGCCCTAAAAGTATTATAATATAAAAACTATAATAACTTAGCGGAATTACGAATATTACGATATAGGAACGCTTAATATTATAAGAAAGAGATAACTTTTACTAGCTATAAGGGTTTATTAGTTAATAGGAGAGATTCCCCCTCGCGCGGCTAGTATTTATTAGAGGTCTCTAAAATAAAACGCCCTAATAATATCCTTATAGCTAGCTTATATTATATTTAAGGGAGTTATTTACGGATCCCTTAGTTTAGAAGTTACTAAGTTAAAAAACTAGCTTATAGCAGCGGCCGATAATATATAGCGTTAGGCTTTATATTAATAATAATATATAGCGTTAAGTTTATTACCTAAACCTTATCTATTATTTATAAAATATAAATAACGGGAAGATATAATATATAGCTTAATATATACTATCTTAGGAAATTATACTAAAATTATTAAAAAATATATCGGATATTAGTATAATATTAACCTAAATTTATCTATAAATTAATAAGGTAAAAATATCTACTAATCTTAAATTATATAAGTTCTTAAAAGTAAAGAAATAATTCGATTTATAAAAGCTACTAAAAAAACCTAATTATACCTAAACTACTTATTTAATAAATATATATTCTTAACTATAAAAAGAAAAGCTATTAATATTAGAATATATATATCGCTAGCTACTTAGGAATATAATATACGTTAAATACGCGTGATATACGTTATAAAGATAACTATTTTTATATAAATAAAGTAAGAGGTTAAGGATATATATAAAGAGAAGTTAAACTTAAGATAATACCGATCCGAGATTAGTATAATATTAATATAATATACGAAGTTAATATAGGAGGAGGATAGGGAGGTAATTAGTAGAAGGAGGAATATATATATAATATACTTACTTTTCTATACTTTTTAAGAGAGAGATAGGTTATAAATAAAATTATTATTTAATCTTTTATAACTCTATTAGCTAGAGTATATTATATAGTAAACGTAATATTCCTATACGCTATATAATCCGGATAAGTTACCCGAACCTTATTATCTAAGTTAATATAGTATATATATTCTAAGTTTAATTTATTAGTATCTCTATTATAAGAAGTTTATAATATAACTCTAGCTACCTATTTAGCTTAGGAAGGATGCCTAACTAATAATTATAGTTATAGTTAGCTATTAAAGTCCGAATACCCTTAATAATAATAATATAAGTTTAGCGTATACGCTTAGCTTTTACTTTAAAAGCCTAGGCTATTTATTTATTTTTAAAAATAAAATCTTTATATTTTAAATTAAAAATAATAATAAAATTATTATTAGAAAATTAGCGCGCGGTAATTATTATAAAATAGCTTATAGCCTTATTAACTTTCCGGATAACTTTTTAAGAAGTAAGCGCTAGAACTTTATTAATTACCGGAATATTTTTTACTAATATAAGTACCTCTCTTTTTATTTTTATTAAAACTAGCTATATAAGGGGCGCTATAAGGGGGGTAAAGTTTAAGGCGGAGTTTATAATTATATTAGCTTAAGTTAAAGCTTTAAAAGCGGAGTCTAACTCTTTACTTATTATTTTATAAAAAGCGGCCTTAATTAATTTCTAAATAATATAAAAGATAGTAATAGGAAGGCTAAATAAATCCTCGGAGGCTTATTAGCGTTACTAAAGCTTAATAAACGCTATATTAAGGATACCTTATATAAGGTAAAAATCTTATATAAAGATTACTTTAGTAAGTTTTTTATATATAGATTTTAAGATAAGATTTATTAAAATCTAAAAAATATTAATAAATAAGTTATTAGAGTTAATAATAATTTTAAATTAACCTTTACTTATATATAGGTATTATTAGGATTAGTTAAGCTTCTAAATCTTATTATTAAATATTATTAGTATTAATAGTAAACTAGGAGGTAAATTACCTTATAATCTTATATTTAAAGTTATTCCCTTAGCGAAGTTAAACTTTAAAAGGTAAAAAGTATTAAATTCTTATAATATTATAATATTAAGTATAAATAAGGACTTTAATTATCTAAAGTTATAAAAGTTAAACTTATATATATAAATTAACTAAACTTTAAATATTATAATAATTATATTTAATAGCTTAACTATTATAATTTTAATTAATATAATTAATATTAACCTTTTACGAAAACGGGATAGGACCTATTACTTAACCTTTCGCTCTTTACTATATATTTATTACCGAGAAGAAGTTAATAGCGCCCGCGGCGGCGTCGGCCGGGGCCTAAGGGGTAGGCGACGCGCCTATAGTCGTAGATAGGGGTGCGCGGGGACTAAGATAGTCCCTATAATACCCCTAGTCCGGCTAAGGATAATATAATAATAGCGTCGGAATAGGAGGAGAAGCGGAGCAGGTACGGGACCTTTACGACGGCGATATAAAGGAAGCTTATAATAAACTAGCCGCGGTAATGCCTACCGCGGCGTTCTCCGACGCCTAGAATATCGTAATAGCTCTTAAAGCTAAACTCTATAAGAAATTCATAACCCCCCTAAATTAGAATATTACTCGATTTTTACCTAAGATTACTAAGTTAATCGAGAAAATAGTTACTTAAGCTATATAAAAAGTACTCTTATAAACTATTAGCCTTAATATTAGTCTAACTTAGCCGTTATAAGCTTCCGTAGCTACTACTAGTAATATAGTAGTTAAACCTATCCCTAATCGCTCCGATAAAGAAATTACTATATTTATAAAAGATATTATAATTAATATAGATATTTTATAGCTAACCTTATAAGAGATTATATAAGCTGCGAATATAGCTTTAAAGTGCGAGGCTATATCGGCTATAAGACGACTTCTTAATAAAGACGTAGTAGTTATATTTTATCTAGAATATAAGAGATAAGTAGGCTTAGTTAAGTAAATCCTTATCGTTTTTAGTAAGGGGGCGGTCCGTAGCTAGAAAACCTTCTTTATTATAGCGAAGGGAGTATAAGTAAGGGCTGCTTATAGCGACTAAGATATACTCTTATAATAAATTAAGAAGTATAATAAGATCGATATCGCCCGAGTTCGAGCGCTCCGGCCTCGTAGCGAGGGAGCTACGCGCACTTATATTATCTTAGGAATTACTAACGTAATCGACGCTAATAAACTTATATAAAATAGCCTAGTTATAAATATAAAAATCTCCTATATAAAAGTTTATAATAACGTAGTATAACCCCGATAATACTACTAATATTACTAATATAGGTATATAGCGAAATACTACTAAGAGTAGCTATATTATAGAATATACGTAGCTATAGCGTACCTAGAAAGGGAGAGCGTATATCTAGCCCTCGCCGAAACTAGCACTAAGAACTATATCCTCTATAAGGGGAATTACGCCTCGTAATCCCGAGATTACCTTACCGCGAAGGTATACTAGGACCGAGTACGTAGTAACTATATATACTAACCTTATAAGTTCTAGGACTACTCCTAGCTAACCTAATCTTAGACTAGTAATAGCTTTACTAAAGTTTAGTCCTAGAAGCGGTCGCGCGCGGCCCCTATATAGTTATAAGCTATACTCTACTTTAATATAAACGATAAGCCCGCCCCGGCACCGAAGAGGGGCCGAGGCGGGAGCGGCGCTACCTCTAGATCTCGTAGCGGACGGGGTAGTAGTAGAGCTTAAGAAACTTATCCTCCCCCTCCTACCCCTTCCCCCTTTATTATACCCTCCTTCGCCCCCTCCCCTACCCCTCTTTTCGCCCCCTCCTTTACCTTAATATAATTATAAACCTCTACCTCCTTTACTCCTAATAAAAATTAAGACCTTTTTTTAGAATATATAAAAGCGTAATTACCTTATTTATACTATACTTTATAGCCCTATTAGCTATAATTTTATTTATTTATAAGAATTATAATATAACTAATTCGGACGCCCTCCGCTTCCTAATATCTTATTATATAAACTTATAAACTTTAGTAATTAAGTAATTCTTTATATTTATAAATAACTAAACCCTTTTTTTTAAATACTTTTTACTATACTTAATATAGCTTCTATCTTTTTTTATATTATACCCCTATTATAAATTATATCTATTTACTTACCCCTATTAGTAATCTAATCTAGCCCCCTTTTATAGCGTAACTTTCTTTACCCTAACTTAACCCTAATAGCTACCTTTTTATATAGCGATTTTAACCTCTATTACCCCTTATAGGACTATTATAAAAAGTCCTCCCCTAAAATAGCTAACTTCCTCGATCTCGTAACTAGCCTCCGTCTTAGATTTATTACGCCTTTAAGCGAGGTTACCTAGGAAATATATAATAAATAAACTAATATTATTAACTTAGCTTAAGCTACGCTAAACTACTAGGCGATATATTAAGAAAATAACCTTAACCTTATCGGCTCTAACTATATTTCGTAAGTTATTTACGTAAATACCGACCTCCGCCCTAATATTATATTAACTAAGATCTAGCGCTCTTTTTACTTAAATATACTTATAGCTAAAGTACGGAATTAACTTAAGCCTAAACTATACTATACCTTTATACTCGAAAACTTAGAAAAAGTAATTACCTTACTATATAAATAGCTAAAAATAATAGTAGAGATTATAGTGCCGTTATATATCTATATATACCTTATAATATAGAACTAGTAAAATTAGGCGATAGCGGCTATTATAGCGGCCGCTAAGCGGGCCTAAAAATATTAAAAAGCTAACCTTACTAACTTTTACTAGTAAGATTACTAGGAAGTAACGAAGGTATAAAAGTTCGTAATCGGCGCAGCCTACCGTAAAGCTTAGCGCGACTTCCTTAATAATATCTTAATAAACTTAGTAATATTTTAGATAATAAAACGTTAAGCCCGGCTCCGGAGCTAGGCCCTGCTAAAGCCTATATATATACTAACGCTATAGAAGAGCCCTAACTTAAACCTAATATCTATATTCTTAGATAAAGCGATTTTACTTAGCTAGTAATTTTTCCCTACTCCTACCGCCTCGGCCCCTCCTCTTACCTTAGATAAACCTTTCCCTTTTTTCTATATTAAACGTTCGATTACTACCGATAATATTTATTTTACTTTTTCCTTAATCGCCTTATAGAAGTCCGCCGGCCCCGATAAAATCTTAGTTAGGTTCCTAAAAAGATACGGACCCCCCCTTATCTAAATCTTCTAAAAAATCTTCTAGGGCTATATTAATAGCGGCTATTTCTTATTATAATTTAAAGCTTTTAATATTATAATTATCCGTAAAGTAAGTAAATTACCGGCTATATATTATACCCTAGGCGGGTATAAGCTAATTTCGCTCCTTAATACGATAAGGAAAGTCCTAAAAATAATTATTACTAGGAAAATAATATTTATAGCGAAAGCGGCTAGTATCCTCCTAAACGGCTAAATAGGTAATAAGCTATAATACTTTACCGATACCGTAATCCTTATACTTACTAAAATTATTAAAACTATTTAGGACTAAGGCGGCACCGCCTTACTCCTCTTACTAAACCTTACCGGAGCCTTCGATTACGTTTCTTATAATAAGCTAATAGTTATTCTTAACTACCTAAGCTTTCCCGAATAAGTTATAGCGTTTATTTATTCTTATCTTACCGCTAAAACCTCGTAGCTTAAGTTTAACTATAAGCTTAGTAACGCTTTCTTAATTTAGTAAGGGGTCCTCTAAAACTTAAAAGTCCTTTATATTACTAGTTCTTTTCCTATTATATATATTCTTACTATACTAATATCTAAACTTAGTAACTAAACTACTTACGGTAAGCTTTACTAATAATATTAATATACTTAGTATCGGACGCGATAAGGCTTAGGTACTCCTCTAACTTAAGTAAGCGTAGCGAATTTATAAATAATAAGCCCTTAAATATAAAATAACCTTTTAGCTAGCTAAAAGCGAGTTAATATATTTTATAAAGGCTAGGAAAGTAAATATAACCTAGCTTTAGCTTAGTATAAAGATAGTATAGCTTACGTAGGAGGCGAGACTTTTAGGGGTTTAGCTATACTATAAATTTTAATAAAAGTCCTACTTTTTAAAACTCGCCGCTAAACTTAAGCGCTAATACTTAACTTTTACTAAGATTACCGTATTAACGTAAGGTTATACTTTATTAAAAGTAAAGGAGGTATATACTAAAGCTATTAGATTAGCGATTATATTCGGTATATTCTAGTTCGCCCTACTTATATAATTAGGGGGGAAACTATATAGCTTTATTATAAAAGCGCTAGCTATAGAATAGTTTAAATATTTAAGAATTATTACCGGAGCTTATAAGGCTACCTTTTTTTATTATATCGAAGTAGAGGCTTTCGTCCCCCCCCTTAACTTATACTTTACTTACCGGATAGCTTATATTTATTACCGCTTTTAATATATAGGTATAATAAACCTTATTTATACTACGGTAAAGAAGGCCGCTAAGTAGGTCGGATATAGGCGTAAAAGGCGCCCCCGTTAACGGAGATATTAAGTATTATAAGACTTAGAGGAATTCTATAAGATATAGACCGGACCCGAACCGGAGGCTAGATATACGTAACGTAATTTTAATACTAAACTTTAAGAAGAGTAGCTCTTTTAATAATATTCCTAAGAAAGTAAGCTTAAGAAATATAAATAGTTTTATAGCTACCTTATTAATAAACCGCTATAGCTTAAGGCTAGGACCGCCTTATATATCTATAAGGGACTTCCTAAGTTTATTAGTATAGCACTTATATAATTTCGGACTAGATATATTAAACTTAATTCTTTTCTCTAAGCCCGTAAGGTCCTTAGAGTAGCTTCGAGGCGGTGCCCTTATAATAGTAGAGATAAGATAATACCGTATATTTTTCTTAACTATATTTTTACTTATAAAAATAGGCTATTTCTCGATATTAACTAGTAACTAATATAAAATTAGCGTAACCTTACTAAAGCGCTTAATAACCCTTAATTTATAGCTAAACTTATATATTAGTTTCTTTCGCTTAAATAATTATACTAATTTAACCTTATAATATTACTTTATAAAGGTAAAATAAATAAAAAAGATAAGGCTTTTAGCTTTATAATAGATATATAAAGGCCGCTTTATAGTAATAACCTTATTATTTATCTTACTAGCTACTTACTTAGCCCCGGAGCTAAATTATCTTAACTATATATAAGGTATTAACTTAACCGCGTAAAGCGCGGGACTAACTGCGCTTATTATAGCTATAGCTTCGGCCGCGGCCTTAACCTTAATTATAACTATAAGCGTAAACTAAAGCTACTTACTCCTTCTTTACCGCTAGCTCCTCCTTTTTACCGGATATAGTATAATTACTAACTAGCGTTATATAATTTTCGTTACTAAATATATTATTAACTAAACTATCTTAAATAAGATTAGAGATCTCCTTATAAAGAGGTAGCGCGGTCTCGGTATAGGCGCTAGTAATATCCTCCCTAGCGGCGGGGGTAACCTTAACGCTTAAGGTAGGAGTAATCTCGAGCTCGCTAAGCTTATCGGCCTCTAACTTAAACTCGGATTTAGATTCGATAAGTATTAGGGCGGAAGCGGAATTAGTAATAGGAGGTAGAGTATAAAAGATAGGAGGATAATTAGTAAAAGATAGGCTTTCTTATAAGCGCGTATTATTCTTAATAGCGTAGTAAATATAGCGTAGCTTCTTAGTTAATTACTTAAAAAAGTTAATTACTTATATATAGAAAATACGCTATTTTTATATCTAAGCTAATATAATAGCGATAAGTTAGTTAGCGCTAGTTAGACTTTCGGTCGCCTTAATAATAAGGTTCTCCCTAACGGTAAGAGGCTATAAGCCCTAAAGCGGTACGTAGCTAGCGGCCGCTTATATAACTTAATTAGCGTAAGTATTATTATAATACGTAATAGCGCGTATTTTTTTAACGCGTTAAATTATATTTTTTTACTATACTTATTAATATAGGACTTACTATAAACTCGATATAACTTAGATATTACTTATTATTTAAGCGTTATAATCGAAGCTTAGCTAGCGGGTAACCTTAACCGTAGCGCGAATAGCCTCGGCTATAGCGGGATTATTAATTAGCTAGTACTTAGTGCGATTATTCGTATATTTAATATAAGCTACGCTTAGATAGTCTGCCCCGGTTATTAGTAAATATAAACGTACGCTAGGGCTAAGTACTTACTTCTTTATACTTAATAAAGGTTCTTAGAGCTAATAAGCGCACTAATATACCCCGCGTAAGATACCGCTTAAGGAAAATTAAGTTTAGCGGGTATTTTACTTCGGTATAGGTTAGCTACGGATTAGTTACGCGCGCTAAGGATTACTTATATAGTTAAAATTACTAAAAAAATAATAAGATAACGATAGCCCGCTTATACCGGCAAAAGCGACCCCCCCCTCCTTTATATACTTTTAGGCCTTAAGTTATTAATTTATAAAAACCGATTTCTTAATTAGGAAAGCTTCCTAATTAAGAAAGCTTAAAAAAAGGTATATACCTAAGTATATACCGTACGTAGAAAAGGTACGTAGCTACGTATTTAAGGGTTAAGTAATATATACCTAAAAGCTAGGGAGGTATATATTAATATATATAAGCAGTACGTACCGCCGCTATTATTATCTTTTCCTTATCTTATCTATCTTTCCTTATCTTTCCTTACGTTATATAGTATTACCGTAACCGACGGTTACTTTCTTTATACGCGCAGAGCGCCTAGCCCGGCCTCGAGCTAGACGCGGTCCTATTATATAGCGGGGGGTTTTACCTCTTTTAGGAGGGTTTTTCCTACTCGACTTACTACTAAGGTTCTAGCAGCTACTTCTATAGCCCCTAAAATATTATAATAATAATAATAATAATATAATTAATATAATTAATATAATTAATATAATTAATATAATTAATATAATTAATATAATTAATATAATTAATATAATTAATATAATTAATATAATTAATATAATTAATATAATTAATATAATT
>PDHQ01000204.1:0-63103 GCA_003339415.1 Ophiocordyceps camponoti-saundersi (nom. inval.) | reverse complement strand
ATATAAAATATATAAAATATATAAAATATATAAAATATATAAAATATATAAAATATATAAAATATATAAAATATATAAAATATATAAAATATATAAAATATATAAAATATATAAAATATATAAAATACCTTAAGGCTTATATAGATTAATATTTACCTTAAGCCTTTAGATTTTATTTAATATAATACTAGTAAGAATTTTAATTTATAAATATTCCGATTTAAGGCCGCTATATTAAGGATTATATATATTTAAGTTTCTATTAAAATATATTAATTAGTTAAAAAGGTTAAATAATATTACGCTCCGCTTTAATAAGTATATAAAGTAATATTAAATAAACTTTAACTTAAAATTAGATAAGATTTAATTTTAAAAATAGCTATTAAAGCTATTAATAATATTATTAGACTAAATAGACTTATCTCTACGCTCTTAAATTTTAGGGTGTATTTATAAGTTTATTTAAACTTTCTATTAACCTTTTTTACCCTTAAGCGCGCTATAGCTATTTAAAAAGCTATATCCGAATTATAATAATTTTATACTCGAAAGATAATTTATAATACCTTATTTATAAGAAATAAACTTAATATATTTAATATTTTAAAGCTACTTTTTAATAGCTAAGTTTATATTTAAAAAGAGCTTAGTAAATAAACTAGCCCTTATACGCTATTTTTAATTAATAGTTATAATATAACTATTAATCTTTTTTATAAACTATAATTATTTTAGTTAACTTATATTTAATTATTTATATCCTTTTTATAAAAAGGCCTTAAATTAAATTTAAGTTAAGTTCTCCTAGAAACCGGTTTATACCTTATATTACCTTATAATACTTTATATTTATAAATTATAATACGCGTTTCTTAATATCTATCTACTAATAATACCTTTATAATATAAAAGGAAAAGGATAATATAGCGCTTTTTATTAAGCTTTAGTCTTAAAGAAAGATTATTACCTTAAGGTACTCTTTTAAAGCTTTTAACACTTAGGAAATTAATAATCTTATTAGCTATAATATTCTTTCTTTTAAAAAATATAACTTTAAGAAATATTATAAGGTATATATTTTCTAAGCTTAGATAATATAAAAGATTAAAAAGATTAAAATAAACTACCTTTATAAAAAGTTACACTTTATTATTATATATTATAACGATAAGGGTAAGGATATTATTTTTACTTAGTTTTTAATAATTTAGCGTATTAGCTAATTACTTATCTTAGCTCTTACCCTTATTAGCTTTTAAGCGGGTTTTAAGCTTATTTTACGCGATATTATATAAGCGTATCTTTACTTATAATCTAACCTTAAATATATTATTATTACTATTTTACTAATAAAGATAAAAGACTAAGACTTTAATAATATTATTATCTAGGTTATTAAGCCCTTATATAAGATTGCGGAAATAAGTATTTATTAATTTTATACTTATTAAGACTATTATTTTTCATAGCTATAAATATATATATTAATATTTTATACTTACCTTCTTATAAAGTATAGCGATTAATCTTAGTTTAAGCTTATTAGCTTATAAACTAATAATATCTTAATACTTAGTATTAAAGCTTTTAGATAATTAAAAGAGGAGCGTACACTTACTATCTAATTTTATATTAAGCTAAAAACCGTGCTTAAAGCTAGTAATACCGCGGATTTTAATAGTTTTTAGATTAATACTAGCTTAATTTTAATTTACTTTTTATAAAAAGGCTAAGCTATTAAGATTTAACTTATTAACCTCTTAGCCTTAAACTGTGCTTAATAATATTTAAAATAATAAGCTAGGGGTGCTTATATTATTTTAATTTATTAACTAAAGGCCGCTTATAATCTTTTAATCGCTATATAGCGCTAATTTTTAAAAAAGAAAGATTATAAGAGGCTAAATAAGTAACTTTAATAATAATAAGAATATTAAAATTATAGATTATAGTATATCTTTATACTGCTAAATAGTATAAAATTATATATTTTTACTAATAGTTTTTTCGCTAATAATACTAATTTTTCTTTATAAATTAAGTATATTATTATATTTAAATAAAAAATAAAAGGAAAAGATAAGTTTACTATTTTTAGGAATATTATTTACTAAAGCTTTATAAAATATAAAAAAATAACTTAATCTATACTTACCTTAAAAATATATAATATATTAGCTAGTTTTAATATTAATATATTTATTAGATTAATATTAATAAGGATTTAATCTAAATTTAGATTAAGTATAATTTTAACTATTATATATATTAATTTATACTCCTTATATAAATACTTTATAAAATTTAAGATTATAAAAGAAAAAAAGTTAAGAATTAATATTATATTAATAAAAAAATTATATAAAAGTTTTAAAATTAAGAAAATTAAATAAATTAATAAATAAGATAACCTAATAAATATAATAATTAAGGAGAATCTTAATAAAATATTAAAACGCCTAGTTAATATAAATACTTTATATTTATATTTAACTAATATATATTTTATAAATTCCGCGCTTATAATAACGCGGATATAGACTTTTTATTTTTATATTATAAGTAAACTACGCTCTTTTTATTACCTTATAATAATAGCTAGCCGCGCTTAGAGCGACTTTAAGGGGGAGGGTAACGCTATATAAGTTAATCGTAATTACGAAAATTTTTTACTTAGAATATAACTTTACTTTAAATTATAATAATCTTAAACTTAAAAGTTAACTATACTTATTACCTTATTAAAAGCTAAGGTAAATATTAATAAAATTATTTTAAGAAACGCTTTTATCTTTATATAAGTAATTATTAAATAAGTAGCGGAGTTTAAGAGGGTTTAAGGAGGTGCCTCCTTTATTTTAACTCTATTAGTAAGTAATATTTTCTTAGCTATTATAGCCGCGGTTTCCTCTCTTTTTTATAGCTTTAGGGAGAGCGGAACTCTTTTAATATAAGCTATAATTATAGCTAAAATATTAAAGAAAATTATTAAAAAGTTAACTTTTAAGTAATATAAGTAATAGCTTATAATTTATTCTAATTTTATAATTACTTTATTTAAAATTAAAAACTTTAAGGTAATTATAATAAGTATTAATTATAAACTTTATAAGTAAGGCTAAGCTCTTATAATAAGGAAACTACTTAATAATAATATTATAGTAATATTCTAAGATATTATTTATAAGCTTTAGTTTAATTTAAAATAGCTTTATATTATTTTTAAGGAAAAGGTATACTTAATTAGCGGAGGTTATACTTTTATTATAAAAAAATATTATTACGAGCTTTATAATAAAGTAATAAGGAAGCTTTTTAAAAGGAGATTAAGTTATTAAATAAAGTTTTAATAATATAATTATATATAAAAAGATATTATTTTAAAACTTAATAGAGTTTTTTAGTAATTATTATTAATAGCGTAGCGGATATAAACTAAATTTATAATAAAGATATAATAATATAAGCGGAGATTTTTAACGTTAAATTATATTAAAAGTTTAACTTTAATAATATTTTAAATATTACTAGTTTAAATATATTACTAAATATTATATAATAAAGCTATAATAAAATAAATATTTTACTACTTTATATATAGAAAGTAAGTTTACTTACTTTATAGCTTATAAGAAGAAACTATATTATTACTTTTTTTATTAAAAGTTTTATTTTAAGTAAAGTTAACTTTACCTTAAAATAAAAGCGGTATAAGATTAGGTAAAAAACGCGTATATTACTTAACTTTAAAAGTTTATAAATTAGAGCTTTATATATAATACTTCTCCTTCCCTTTTAGCGCTAATTAGAAACTAATAATAGCTAGGGCGAAAACGCTAAAAAGCGAATATAATAATACCCCCTCCTCTAACTCCGACTCTATACTTATTCGTAGCTCCGCTATAATAATCTAGCTATTTTTTAAGATTAGCTATTATAAAGTTTATTATAAGATAGTAAAACCTCTATATATACTTAAGCTACGCTAATAAGGCTTTAATAAATTAAATTATTAAACCTACTTTAATTAAACGCGGGGATTTAGTTTATAGCGATAATAATAGCTAAAGCTTAGGAGGATAAGTAAGCTATATAAACTTTATACCGGACCTAGTTTACGCGCACTCTTACTATTATAAAGTCCGCTTTAAAGGAAATATTAGCTTTTAAATTATTAGTTAATACCTAATTTATTAAATATATAAAATGCTAAGTATAAGCGGGGTTTAACTTAAAGCTAAGGTAATGCTTAGGGGGAGGGTTTTACTTTAGGTTCTCCGGCTTTTCCCCCTCTTAGAATATATATAAGATAGTTCTAAGCTATATAAGGTATACTAGCGTATAAATTATTATTATTATAATATAAATACCTTTAATATTAAAGTTTAAGGTTTTATAATAAGGAAGGAGAAATAGCTTAATATAATATAAGCTAAGAGAATAACCTTTCCTAAAAAAGAAAAAGTTACTAATATAAGATATACTAGAATATAATAATAATTTATATTAAAATAAGAGAAGATTTATATATAAATAAGATAAGGGGAAAAGGGGTATATTATATAAAATATATTATAAAAAAGTAAAGTAAGTTTTATTAGTATTTTTATTATAGTATTTTAAATAGAAGCTTTAATAAAGCGTTAGTTAATATTAGGTTAGTTTCGGGAAAAGATTAAATTATACTTAATTTAATATTAAGTATAGAAAAGGGGTATATATAAAGAAGGAAAAAAGGGGAATATATATAAGGATATTTTATATATAAATAAGACTTAAAATCCTTTTAATAGATAAGATATATTATATAGATAATTATTAAAAACTAAAAGAATATACTTTTAGTAATAGTAGTCTCTATTAACTTTTATATATATATTATAAAAGCTAACTAATAATAATAAATAAGTTTACTAATTAATCCTTTTCGCTAAGAATTATAAAAGTATTAAGCTATAATATAAAGTCCTTATTATTTATAAAGGACTTATTTATAAAAATAAATAGTTTTATATAAGTAAAGTTTAAGGGAATAAAGCGTAGCCTCTACTAAGTATTATTAATTTATTATTAGATATATTTATTAAATACTATAATATTTTAAAAGGAAGGATTAGTTACTTTAGTAATAATAGTAAGGTTATATAATACTTCTAGCTAGTAAGTTAAAGTAATATATACGCTATAAGCTTATTAACTAATAAAATCTTATAAAGCTATAATAGGGTTAAAGTTAATAACTTTAAGTTTAATAGCCTATTCCTTTTATATAAGGATAATATTATATAATTATTAAGTATTATAGCCGCTATGAAAGTTAATAGAAATACTATTTATAAGGAATATTTTAAGCTTTAAATAAAACTTTGCCTTTTCTAGTTTTATTTCCTTAAGCGTAAAGAAAGACTTTAAGGTAAATAAGAAAGTATTATTTATTTATAAGCTAGTTATATTAAATATATCTAATCTAGCTATAATATAAAGGAGATATAAGTTATATAATAAAGGCTTTATAAATAACTTAATATAATAATAGTTAAAGTATATTTTAAACTAATATAAGCTTAATTTTATAAAATTATATAATAGTTTCTTAATATATAAAAAGGTATAAAAAGGGTACTAATTCCGAAGTTCCTTTAGTAAATAAGTATAAAACTATATAATATAACAGATTAGAAAATTATATATAAGCTTAAGTAATATTTTATAATTCCCCTTATATATTATATAATCTTATTAAAGTAAGTTTAAAGGTAAGAAGAAAGCGTTATAATATATATTAAATTATAAATAATTAAGTAAAAATTTCCTCCTTATTATTATTATTATAGCCTTATATAACTAATTAAAACTTTTTATATAAATAATTATTCTAATTTTTTACCTTTATATAAAGCGTATTTTAAAAATCCCCTATATAGGATTAGTAAAAGGGTTATATTATATAAATATAAAAACCTTTTAAGTAAATAAAGTATTAATTTCCTTATAATTTAAGGCTTTAAATAGTTAGCTAAAAGTAATAATAACGCCTTATAATCTAAGTTATATAATTAAGGTATAGTTATCTTTCTCCTTAGTTATAATAAAAGTAGTATTATATATATTATATATATTTTTATTCTTAGGGGCTATAATAGGGATTTTAAATTATACCTTTTTAGCGTAAATAAAGTTAAAAGAGAGCGGAAGTAAGACTTTACTTATATTATATAAAAGCGTATAAGTTTTAAGAGAAGCTTAAATATAATATTTTAGCTATTAAAGTTAGAAATTTAAAAAAGGCTTTATTTTTTATTTTTCTCTTACTAGATAAGAACTTTACTTAATAAGGGAAGGGATAAAACATTATATAAATTAATACTATTTTAAGTATATAAAGCGTATAAAATATCCGCCTAAGCTTTAATTTATTATACTTATTTTACTTTTTTTTAAATTATATAAGCGTATAGAATAATATTTAGGGAAAAGGGTAAGTTATATAAAATATAAAAGTATACGCTAAAAATAAAAAGTATAGGGATAAGGCTATCTAAGCTAGCTATATTATTTATAGCTTTTATAGCTATTAAAAGAATAATAGCGTTATAAATCTTAAGCCTAATATCTTATTATAGAATATTATACGCTTAGCAGAGAGGGGTATATATATATTTAACTTTCCTAATAGCTTAGTATACCTTAATAAGTATTTTCTTATATATAGTCTTAAGTAGTTTTATATTTATATTAAACTTTATAAAGGAGAAATTTATTCTAGCGTTATAAGAGATAATATCTAAGGGACCTTAGTAAGTATAAATCTAATATTTATATAAAATATTTTAAATATTTATAATTAATATACTTTATATAAAGTATATAGCTTAGAAGGAAATAGCTTTATTTATAGCGTATAGGATTAGCTTATTATTAAGGTAAATAATATTAATAATTAAAGAGTAATTAAAGTTATAGTTATTTTTAATAAAAAAATTAAACTGCTTAGGTTTTATATTATATAATTAATATTACTAGTAAAAATATAAAATTAACTTAAGTAATACTAGTATAATATTAGAAAAACTAGCTTTCCTAAGTAAGTTATATAGTTATTAGGTATAGAGGTGCCTAAAGCGTTAATATAGCTATTATAATTTATATTTAGTATAGTATAATATATATTTAATTTATAATATATTAAAAAATAAATATTTTTATTTCTTAATAATAAGGACTATTATATTATTATATTATATAATAATATATTTTATATTATTATAAAAAGTATAAAAGCAGTTAGTATCTTTAGAGTAAAATAGAAATAGCGTAAAGGTATTAAGAATATAATAAAGAACTTTACTAAGAGGGTTTTATATAATAAGAATACTAATTCGCTAAGTTAGTTTTAAAAAGCTAAAATAAATTATATTATTAGTTAGAATTTAGTTTATTATTATATAAGAGTATTTTTAGATATAAGCCTCTACTTATAGTTTACCTACTATTAAAATTTATATAGCTCTTATATTTTAAAATTCTCTTTAATATATTATATAATATATATTAGAAAAGAGGAATTATTCCGCAAGTACCGCTAAGGACTTCAGGTAATAAATATTATCTTTAGTAAGCTAATATATATAAGCCGCTATTAAAGGAGATAAATAAATCCGCTATATAAAAAAAAACAAATCGCACCTAGAATAAGTACGCACTTACGAATAATAGTAAGTTATTTGCAGATTCGTAATTAGCTAGAAAATTCGGCCTTGGGCTATAGCGCTCCCGCCCCTCGATTAAAGTAATAGCAGACGCGAAGGGAGAAAGCGTAGTAAAAGGAATCCGAATAACCTTTAAGCGCGACCGGGTATAAGGCTAGCTAAGTTTACCTATAATCCGGTTAATAATAGATAAAATATAGGAAATTTATAGGAATTTTTTTAAATCCTTTTTAATATTTTAATAAAATAGCTTTATATAACCTTCTTAAGCCTCGCTTTAATAAATCTATTCTAACTAATTTAAGCTATAATAAAATAATATATAAACTAATTTAGATAAGAATTAGAATATATAAAATTAGCTAGGACTAAGGCTTTATATATAAAAAATATTAAGTATATTATTATTAAAATTTTATAAGAAATACCTTTACGAATATTATTAATAAATTAAATATTAAAAATATAAATAAAAGTTATATTAGCTTTATAACTTTATTTTAAATTTAAAAAATAAATCTTATTTTAATATTAAAAAAATTATTATATATTTTAATAATATTTTAAATAATATCGCTAATAAGACTTTTAAGAATATAATATAAGTTATTAATTATATTTTAAAAATAATATCTTACTTAGCTATTTACCGTCTTAATAGTAAAAATATAGCTATTATATTTAACTCTAATATTATAAAATTTAATTAGGACTTTTTTTAAATTAAGATTATTTTTAAATTAAACGCTATTATCGCTAATCGCTTATATAATATTATTACTAAAAAGCTTTCTCTCGCTTTAGCTATAAAAGATTAGGATAATATTATTATAAAAATTATATAAGTTAATAAAGTTATTATTACTAAGCTTAAAGCTTTAAAAGCTATATTAGGAGCTATTTAAATAGCGGTTATTATTAAACTAACTTCTCTTACTAATACTAATTAACTTTATAATTATAAACTTATAATAAAAATATAAATTTTTAAGATAAAACTTTTCTTAAACTTTATTTAACCCCGCTAATATTATAATTACTATTACTTTAATTATATTACTAAGTCTTATAAGTATACTAAGCTTTATAATAAATATAATATTATTATATATAAAATTAAAACTAAATATAAAGCGGGATAAGATAAGTACTTATATATATATATATTTTATATAATAAAGATTACCTAGCTTAGTTAAGGCTATACTTTATAGCTATTTAAGAATAAAGTAAAGCTTATACTTATTATAAATAATAACTTATATAATTTACTAAACTTAATATATTATTAGTAATATTTTTTTATATATAATTTATTTAAGAATTAGTCCCTAAGTCCTTATAATAATTTATTACTAATAAGAAATATTATAAACTTATAAATAGCTTTTAGCTAAAGCTATTTTCTAAAATATTAGTTAGCGGAGATATATTAGAAGCTATAAGGTGTTAGATTAAGCGTAAAAGGAGCGTATCTTTATTAAACTTAAGCTAACTACCCCTTAAGTAAACTTAGAACGCGGTAAATATTAATAAACTTACCCTTATATTATATTAAATAAATAGCCTTATTAAAATTAATATTAAACCTCTAACTATATTAGCCCTTATAAAGATTTAAACTAAAGCTGCTATTAAGACTTTATATAAAAATAGTAAAAATATAATTATTACTACTTTTAACTTTTTCTTATATATCTAAAAGTCCTTTTTTAAAATATTAATAAGTAACTTAAGCTAATATAACTAGCCTTTTATAATATATATAATTATAATATTATTACCTTATAAGAAATAATATATTATTTAAAAGCTAGTCTGCCCTTTTTTAAAACCTTACTTTATAAACTTATTTTTTATAGCGGATAAGTAGCTATATATATTTATAAGCGCTATAGCGTTTTAAATTAGTTACTTATTATTAGTAAGGATTAAGCTAGAGTTAGCTTCGCTTTTAGATTAGAAATTATCTTAATATACCCCCCCTAAATTAAGCTAGATAAGGCTACTTTTCCCTCTTTTTTAAGTTTAAGCTAAAAATAAAATAAATCCTTATTAAGGACTTTAACTTATATTATTTATTATAAGATAGCTATAAATAATACTTAGATAACGCTAATTAGCTTATTTAAAAGATTTTTAAACTTAACTTCTCACTTTTTACTTTTAAAAGTAAATATAGTAAGATATTTTATAGCTATTAAGATAATATATTAAATTTAGTCTAAGCTATAGCTAAGTCTTATACTATATATATAAAACTAAACCTTAACTTTATAAGATTTAACTATATCTTATAAATACTTATAATTAGTATATAAAATATTAACCTTTCCACGCCTAAGCTATAATAAAGATAAGCTAATTTAAACCTTATTATAAAAGAATCCTTTATTTAGATTTTTATTTTTACTATTATCGAAATTATTAATTAAATTAACGCTACTTTTAACCGCTTTTATAATAAATTATAATAAGTTATTTAAAACGCTATACTTTTTTATACCTTAATACTTAAGAAAAAGTAAACTTAGTTTATCTTAATAGTTACTTATACTATTAAGGACGCTAAATAAGCTAAGCGTTACTATTATAATTCCCTATTTAAATATAACTAGCTATAATTATAAAAATCTACTTATAATTAAAAGAAGGTAGTTACCTATTCTTATTAAGCTAATTAGCGTTCTTTCTTATACTTTATTAATAATAACTTTAATTAGTTTTAATATATAAAGCGCTAAGCGCGGCTTTATAGTAAATTACTAGCTAAGCTTATTTACTTACCGGCTTATAAAACTTAAGTAAGGGAGAGGCCGCGTTTTTTAAAGATAAGGCCCGCGTTTTAGTAAAAAAGTTTTTTCCCCCTATCTTTAACCTCTTTTTTATAGATAATAAAACGCTTAAACTTAGCTTCCTTATAGAATAATATATTACTATAAGTAATATTCGGACTACCTTTTATATTATATTATTATAAAAAGCGACTAAGTTAAATTAAATCCTAACTAGCTTCCTTAAGATATATTATTTAGTCTTTTATATATAGCTTACTTATATTTTTTACGCTTACTTTTAGCTTAGCTACTTTTTAAGTTAACTTCGTATTATTATTATAATTATATAATATAAGTAAGGTAAAAAGCTAGAAATTTACTAGTAAGCTAGTAGCTATAAGCTAATCTTCTTTTTATATTATTTTAGTAAAATATTAGAGTTAATTATAAGTAAGCGGTTATCTAACGCTACTAAATTATACTAGCTCCTTCCTAATAGCTAAATAGGTAATAAATAAGATAAGTTAATAAAACTAGCTATCCTTATAATTATAAAACTTATTTAAGCTACCTAAGCTGAGAAAAAGGTCGCTTTTTTCTTATAACTTAATATAAAGGGAGCTTTTGATATTATTTATTATAATAAATTACTTTATAAGCTTATATATATAAAGTACCTTACTTAAATCTAAACTTTTTTATAAAGCTATCTTAGCTATTACTCTTTATATTTACGCTTTAATAAATAAACTTCGGCACCTTTCCTAATTTAAACTAAAGTCCCTTAAAGCTCCCCGCTCTTTACTATACTTTTTATCTTTTATATAACGCCGCTTTACTAATAGTTAGAATATAAACTTAAGCTAGAAATTATTAAGTTTACTAATAATATAAACTTTTTTAATATTAAGCTAGATATTATTATAATTATAAGATATTTTTAGTAAGTATAGCGTATTTATAAGGAGTAAGCTTAAGATTATAATATAGCTTTTAAGCTAGATAAGAGCGAATTAATATATTTTTCTAAAGAATATTACTTAGAATAATATATAGTTAAGCTAAGTATATATAAAATTTACCTTATTTTTAAGGCGCGCTTATTAAGCGTTTAAGTTTATAAATAACTATATTAGAAAATATATATTTAGATTTTATATAATAAGCTTTCTAAATAGAATCTTACTCTTATTACCCTAACTATATTTACTTAAAGTTATATCCTCCTCTAAGCTAGAAAGCTATATATAAAAGTTATATAATTTTTAATATTTTACGCTTTTATTATTTTCTATATAATTACCCTAAAAGCTAGGAACCTTTTAAGCTTTACTAAGATTATAAGCCTCGCTTAATTATAATACTTACGTACTATCCTTAGCGCTTTTAAAATAACCTTAGTTTATTATTTAAAAGCTAAGTTTTAAACCTTTTTAATTAACTTTTATATAAATAAGAGAAAGGCCGATACCTTTTACTAGCTTAAAAAGGTAAGTATATTAAATATAATTTAACACGCGTCTAAGTTTATTTTAAGGTTTTTTATAAAATTTCTTATATACCGCTTAACTTAATATAGTAAAACTAAGTCCTTATTTTAGGAAGAATTAAGGTAAATAATAATATAAGCTTAAGCCTTATATAATACCCTTAATAAGAAAATTAGTTAGCGCCTTCTTTATAAAAACTAGATATATTAATAAGAATAGTAAAAGAACCGCTTTTAATAAGCCCGCCTTAAAATTACCCTCTTCCTAGCTAATTTCCCCCCGCGCCTAAACTAGCCCGTAATTATTATAATATATTATAATCTCCCGAAATATATTAATATTATAATTACTTAGCTATATATAGGTAAGATTAAGCTATAAAAGTTCCTCTTCTTCTACTAAGTTTTAAATATAGTTACTTTAAATTATTAATATAGCACTAAGCTATAAAACGTATATTACCTCTTTTTACGATATTTTAATCTTATTACTTAAAGGGATAAATTATTATAATATCTCCGCTTTAAGTTCTCCTTATAACTTAAGCTTAATAATTATGCTTTTACTTTTATTATTATAGAGTAAATATTACGCTATATTAACCTTTACTAATTTAACTTTACTAAAACCTTATACGCGTTCCTGCTAAACTTATTATAAGTTTAAACTTACCGTATTTTTATTTACTAAACTTTTTTATTATTATATAGTTTATAGATATCCTTTCCTTTTTACTTTATTTAATTACTATTTCCTCCGCTTTATCCCTATTTAGGCCCTTTACTTTACTAAATTAGATTTCCTTACTAACGTTATTAGATTTTTTTAGCTATAAGGCCCGCTTTCTTAATATAGCTTAAGCGAAAAACTAGCCCTAATTTATTAATAGATTTTAAGTAAATAATAGCTTAAACTTAGTAAATACTCTTAATATAGCGGGTAAGGCCGCTACTAACTTAAACTTTATCTTTATTTTATCTTTTAGTATATTAGGAGTTTTTAAGCTTATAGCTTTAAAAGACTTTAATAAACTTATTAGCGATTTTATTCCTAGCGTTTACTTCTTCGCGGTACCGGTTTAAATAGCTAGTAAATTAAACGAAATAGATATATCCGCGATTATAAATATAAAATTATTAAACCTATTTACTATTACTTAAGCGTAGCTAGCTTAGTAATTTTTAAGCTTCTTAATAAATAATAACTTAATTATTATAATTAGTAATACTTATTACTTACTAAGCGCGTAGAAACGATTATAGCTAGGATTTAAATTAGCTATTTTCTTAACTAGTAATCTTTAAGCTATAAGCTTTACTATATTATCTTAGCTAGCTAGCTTAGCCGCGCTTTCGCTTAAAAATATCTACCTTATATATAATATTATTATATTAATAAACTTAGAAGC
Organism: Ophiocordyceps camponoti-saundersi (nom. inval.); assembly: GCA_003339415.1. Classification (NCBI taxonomy): domain Eukaryota; kingdom Fungi; phylum Ascomycota; class Sordariomycetes; order Hypocreales; family Ophiocordycipitaceae; genus Ophiocordyceps; species Ophiocordyceps camponoti-saundersi. The sequence goes on along the minus strand of PDHQ01000204.1, from coordinate 49,715 downwards.
CTTTATACCGATATTATTATTATTAATATTATTATTATTAAAGTTTAAGATTATTATAGCTAGACGCGCTTTCTTAGCTAGCTTTAACTAAAACTTAACTAATATATAATTACGCTTAGCCTTAGCCTTACCTTTATCTGGCCTTTTACCCTTTACCTTACCCTTAGCTTTATTAGCTAACTTAGTCTCCTTAACTTTAGCTAGCGTTAAGTTTTCTATTATAGTAATTTTATTATTATTCTTATTAATAATATTATTATTAGTAGAACCTAGCTTTATATTATTAGCGGCGGGCGCTAGCGTTATTACCTTTTTAGTAACTATAGCTAAAATTATTTTCTTTCTAATAGAAATATTTAACTTAATTATTAAGTATTTTAACTTATTAATAGCCTTAGTTATACCCGCCGCTATTATACTTAGCTTCTTGCTTATATTAGTAATATTAGCTAAGATATTATTAAGGGCTATTTTAATATACTTAAGGGTATTATATATTAACTTAAAAACTCCTATTACCTTATTTATATTAGTAAAAACGGAGGCGGCCTTAGTTAGAGCCTGCTTAATATTATATATATTCCTATAAGTAAATAATTAATCCTTATCTTAGATAGCGCGCTTAACTTTTACTAATAGCGCTTTAATATTACCTTACTTCTCTTACTTTATATATTTTTCGCGCTATATATAATAAAGCTTAGCTATATTTATTATTAGTAACTTATATATTTTTAGCTTATTAGCTTTTTATAATTACCTATAATTTAAAAAATACTTATTATTATATAGCTTATATTTAAGTTTATATAAGCGATATATACTTAAGCTATAAAACTTATATATTATTAACTTTTATATTTTTACTAAACTTTAGGTAAAAAGTATACTTACTTTACTATACTTAATAGCTAAAGTAATCCTAGCGTAAGCGCTTTTATATAATATATCTAATATATATATTATCGGAGATTAGGTTCTCTTCTCTAACTTTTACCTTTCTCGTTATAATAATATCGGTTAAGTTTTAAACTAATAAGAGACCGTATAGCGGCGTATATCGAGTTATTTATAGTAATTATTTATAGTTATAAGCGTGCTTATAAGAGAAAAGAAAAGGAAAGAAGCTATATATTACCTAGCCTTTATTTATTTATACCTTAATAATAAGGTATATATTACCCTATCTACTTACTAATTTATAGCCCTCTAGCTAACTTTAGTATATACCCTTATATAACTTATTTCTTTTTATAAGGCACCCCCCTAAGCCTTATCCTAGTCTGTTATTTTATTATAGCCTTACGGGCCGAAGTAAGGCCTATAGTAGGGCTTTTTCCTACTTACCGACCCTGCCTTATTAGGCTCCTGCCTTATAAGTAGGGGGTTTTCCCCCGGGCCCTGCTTAGTTTTTCCCCCCTCTTTATATATAGTAGTCTTAGAAGCTATTATAGCTCTTAGTATAAATTTTAATAATAATAATAATAATATAAGCTGCTATTATAAAAAAGAAAATAGCGTTCTCTCTGCGTATAATTCTCTTTTTAATATTAGAATTCTCTTTATTATTATTATATAATTAAAAAAATTAGGATTCCTAGTTATTAAACCCCTTATATAATAAAAGAAATATATAGAATTTATTATTAATAAGAGGTTATTAGTTAGTTTCCTTATAGCTAGTAAGATATTACTTCTATACGCGCTTAAGGTTATCTAACTTATAGTTTATAAACTAATAACTTTCCTTTTTATATAAAAATACTTATATATTATATAAGGTTAAAAACGCTATCTTTATAAGGGGTAGCGTTATATAGCTAATTATTAGTAAAGGCGGGAAAAAGAAAATAAACTAATATTTATATAACGCTAATTATAGTTAATAAAATATTATTTAATAAAAAACTAACTAAGTATTTAATTTATAATAATTATAAAAGAAAAGTAAAAGTAATTAATAAATATTTTATATAAGGTATTTTAAAATATTATAATAAATTCGAGTTTAAGGATACCGCGGTAAGCTTATATAATAATAATAAAAAGTTAATTTTCCCCTTAATAATTAAAGCTAAAAGCTTATTAAATAAGTTAAAGTTTATTAAAAAGAGTATTAAGTATATTTAATATACTCTTATTAAGTTATTATTATTATATAATATTAAATAAAAAGGTAATTTAATTTACTCAATATAATAAATAGTTTATATAAATATTAAAATAAGTATTTAAAGAGTATAGATTTTATTTTAACGCTTATTTAATTTAATAAAATATAAATAATAATCCTAAGCCTTATTAGATAAGATATTAGGAAAAATAGCGTAGAATTAATCTTCTATTATACTAATTTATAAATAATAGCTTAGGAAAATTTAAGCTTTATTAATTAGTATATTATATAACCGCTTAATATAATTCTAATCCTTTCGCTAACTCTTAAGAAAAGTAATAACCTTATTTAGGGAGATTAGTTTATTTACTACTTATTATATTAGTAATAGCTAGTATATTTATATAATACTTATAAAAGTTTAATTTATTATATCTGAGAGGGTTAGAGTTAATATAGCTAAAAGTAGCTATATATATACTAACTTAATAAAAGTAAATATTTTATAAATATAAGTTATATAAAGCAGAGCTTATAAAGGATCTGCTATAATACTTTATTATAGCTATATTAAAATATATCTTAACTTAAGGGTTTATACTTAATATAAAAGTTATATTATATAATTTAAAAGAGTTAGTTTTAAAAGAGGAGGGTTACCTAACTATATTATAAATTCTTATAATAAGTTAAGGGTTATAATATTATTAAGAATAAAGGCGGTAAAAAGCTTTATAAAGCGCTAAATTAAGGTTTCTTTTTTAAAAATTAGAATATATTATATAACTAGAATTTAAGTTAGTTTCTTAAGAAATATATAATATACTTATTTTAACTAATAATAGGTCTAGCCTTTAAGTTTTAATTAAATTATATAAAGAAAGTTTTCTCTATAAAAGTTAAAATAAATAATATTATATATTTATTATATAATAAATACTATTAATTTAATTTCTTTAAAAGCTATTATAATATTAAGTTATATATTTTAATATATATAATAGTCTTACTATAGCAACTATAAGAGTAAGCTAAGGAGGAGTTATAATTAAAGCTATCGAAGAGAGGAAGAAGAGGGGAGAGAAGCCCCCCTCCTAAGCTAGCTATATACCCCGCGCAATAACTAAGCGCTATTAGGAAGACCTAAATATATCCGCTATAATCCCCCCTATCTAGCCACGATTAGTTATAAACTAATCCCTTATATAGCCCCTTTCTTAGGCTAGCCGAGGAGGCGGGAGCGTAGGATAGAAAAGTTATATACTATTACGCTAATAAAATACTTAATATAGTCCCTAGCTAATAGCCTAATAGCCTCCGTAAAGATAAGGATAAGAGGGCGGAAGGGCTCCCTTATAGCTTAAGAAATTAAACCCTAATCTTTATAAGGAAGATTCTAATAAGCTTAGAATTATAGCACCGCTTAAGGTAAGAATTAATAAACTTATATATTAGTAGTAAAAACTTACTTATATAGCTAGCGTATAAGATTAAGTAGCACTATACTAATTATAAGAAGCTTAGAAAATACTCTAATTATAGTAAATAATAAAGCTAGCTATATACTTATTACTATATATTACTAGCGCTAATTTACTAGCTAGGGTATAATATAACTATAATATATACTTATTAATAAATCTACGCGCTTAAGCTACGCGTAGATTATCCCTATATAAGGTAATATAATAAAGCTAGAAATTACTTAGGCTATAATATTTAGCATATACTTATCCCTCCTTACTTATTATCCCTCTAATTAAAATACTTCGAATTTACCTCTAACTACCTTACTTTACTTATAGTAAGCCCTAACCCTAATATCCTTATTTACTTATAAAGCTTTAGATAATTACGCTTAAAATAACTAATCTAATTATACTAATAGTAACGCTAGCGCTTAGTAATATTAAAATAAGATTATATAAATAAGATATTTATTAGGTTAGCTAAAAGGGGGGGCGGCAAATTAACTAATACTTTAGGGATATTTCTAATATTAAATACTTTATTAAAGCTTTAGAGAAAGCTAGCGAAGGCCGCGTATATTATAAGCTAGTTTTTATAATCTAAGCGCTCTTATAGCTTTTTACGTAGCCTAGATAAAAGTAAAATAATTTTAATATAATTAAATTAATATAATAGTTTAGCCTTAAAAAAGGTATATTCTTACCTTATAATATATTCTCTAAGGGGCTATAATAGCTCCTAATATATCCTAATTAAGGAAAAACTTACTTAGCGCTTTTTATAACTCTCCCTAAGAAGCTTAAAGATATACGCTAAAAAGGCTTTAAGCTAGTAAGAAAAATTTATAGCTATAATAATATATAAAAGGAACGTTTATTAAAAGGTACCGAGATAAGAAAAAATATAGTAAAACTAGGACTTAGGCTTTCTAATTATAGCTCCGTTAATTATAAATTTAGTATATATAGTAACTAACTAAAAGTTTTAGCTAGAATAAGCTAAGAGCGGCTTTAGTATAAGTAAAATTTAATAGCGTTTTATACTAAGATCTTACTCTTATATTTAGTTAGCGGTAAGAGGAGCTTTAATTAATATAATAGTCTTATTATAGCGATTATAGGAGTAAGCTAAGGAGGAGTTATAATTAAAGCTATCGAAGAGAGGAAGAAAAGGGGAGAGAAGCCCCCCTCTTAAGCTAGCTATATACCTTACGCGATAACTAAGCGCTATCGGGAAAACTTAAATATATTTACTATAATCCCCCTTATCTAGCTATAATTAGTTATAGACTAATTCCTTATAATATATTAAGTTTATACTTTAAGTTTAAATATAAAAGGATAAGGTATTACTTTTTATTATTTTATTATATAAAGCTAAGGAGTTATTTATTATAATTAATATAATTATAGCCTTTTAAGGCTTATTTTCTAAGATATTAAAAGCTATATTATTAGAGTATATATTATTTAAATATTATTAAAGTAATATTATATAAGTTAATAAAAAATACTAGGCTAATATAGCTTTTTAGTAAGAACTTAATATTAGTATATATTATATATTACCTTAATCTTTTAATATTAATAATAATATTAAGCTTAATAGCTTTTTAATAAAAACTAAGGTTAAAAAAAGGTAAAAGTATATATATTAGATAAAAGTAAATATAAAGGCTTTTTATTATTATATAAAACTTATCTTATTACTTTTACTAATTTATAATTAACTAATTAACTAATTAACTAATATAATTATTAATTAGTATTAAGTAATTTTTATTATATATATATATATAAATAAGAGAAGTAAAAAGAAACCTAAATTAATATTAATTAGAGATAAATACTCTTCCTAGTTTATATAAGAAAGAGCGGCTATATAGCTAAATAATATTCTACCTTTATACCCTTTTCTTCTTTTTTAAGATATCTCCTATCTCCTAAGTTATATAAAGTATAACTTAGGTGCTAATATATATTTTATTAAGAACTTCCCTATATCTAAGTTATCCTTTCTATATATATTATATACTAAATATAAAGAGGTATAGAGAGATAATATTAATAAATACCTCCTTTAACCCTTTCTCTAAACTTATTTATAGCTTTACTATAATAATTTAGCTATTTTTTAAAATTAGCTATTATAAAGTTTATTATAAGATAGGAAAATTTTTATATATTCCTAAGCTATATTAATAAGGCTTTAATTAATTAGATTATTAAAACTATTTTAATTATATATAAGGACTTAGTTTATAGCGATAATAATAGCTAGGAGGATAAGTAGCTATATAAACTTTATATTAAACCTAGTTTATATATACTTTTATTACTATAAGCTCCGCTTTAGGGGAAATATTAGCTTTAAGATTATTAATTATTACCTAACTTATTAAATATATAAAATACTAAGTATAAGCAGGGTCTAACCTTAAGCTAAAGTAATACTTAAGGAGTAAGTTTTACTTTAAGTTTTCTAGTTTTTCCCCCTTTTAGAATATATATAAGATAGTTTTAAGCTATATTAAGCACGCTAGCGTATAATATATTATTAATAATAGCTAAATATTTAATATTTTACTTAAAAGAGAAATATTAATTAAGGAATTACTTTTTTATTTACTTATTTACTTTTATATTAATATTATATTTTTAAACTTCTCCTTATTAATTTTAATATAAACTTTTTCTATATTATTATTATTATTAAAATTAGAATTTTCTATAAACTTAATACTTTTAATTTTTATAAATTATAAATATATTATTAAAATAATAAATATAAAAAGTATTTTACTTTTTATACTTTAAGTTTTTATTTTCTTCTTTTTATATTTATTTTATTTTTTTAGTAATTCTAGCTTACTTAAGCGCTTAATACGCTACTTTTTACACCTTAGCTAAAGCTTTTTTTAAATAACTCCTTTACTGCTAACGCTTTTATTTTCTCTCTTATAGCTTTTTTTTTTACTTTTAATATATTACTTTATAGCTAAGTTCTCTTTAGCTTTTTAAATAAGCTTTTAGACTTATTTAAATATTTAATTATTAATTTTTAGCTTAAAAATAATAGCTATTCTCTTTATTAATATTATCTTTTTTTATTAAAAAATTTAATTATTATAATAATTAATAATTAAGTAATATCTAATAGTTTTTAAAATATTAACTTTATATACTTAATAAATATATATATATTATATTACGCTAGGGGTCTATAAGGTATTTAAGTAAATAAAAAGTAAGAAAATAGGGAAAACTAAGCTAAGCTTAGGGGAAAACCCTTTATTAAGTAATTAATAGCTAATAAGGTAAAAATAGTAAATAAGGAGAGGGTATTATAATAAGCTTTATACTAGTTCGCTAAGTTATAATAGCGGGTTTAAAGTAAGTTAAGCTAAGGTTTAAAAGTCGCTAAAGTAAGGGCGGTAGCGAATCTTTACTATAAGAGGGTGAATATAAGCTAAATTATTAATAAAAAAGGAAAAGTATATATTATTATAAAAAGAGAAAATATATACGAATATATATTATAATACCTTATAATTAGTAAATAATTTATTATAAAATATAAAATTTTATAGCTTATATAATATAAAGCTTTTTTTATTAATAATATTAATTTTTAATTTTTTTTTATAATATTAATAACTTATAATTATAAGATAAAAATTAATAATAAATAAGCTATATTTTATAATAATTATATTTTTTAATTTATTTAAGATTATATTTACTATTTATATATTTATTATTAAAATTAGCTAAATAAATTATATTTTATTTAAGCTAAATATAAATAAAATTAAGCTAATATTTAATAATAATAAATATATATATATATATATTACTTATATATAAATAAACTTTACTTATATATAAGGTAAATAATATAATAAATAATAAAAGTTTAGTAAAATATAAGCTATATCTAAGGAGGATCTTTTTTTTAATTTAAAGCTTAAATTAAAGCCGCGCTTATAAGAATATAATAAGGGTAAGAAACGCTTTAAAAAGTATTTATATTAAAATTATAAAAAAGGTAAAAAAAATATAAGGAGAAAAAAGAGAAATATTTATCTTTATATTTACGTTTATTTATATTATTTTAAAGTAAATTAATATTTAGATTAATATATAAACTTTAAGCTTTATAAGCGTAGCTTAAAACATATTTAGCTTAAGTAGGAAAATATTAATAATATTTAAAAAATTAAAAGTATTAGCTTAAACTTTACTTAAGTTAGAAATAAAATTAACTTATAAAATAAATAAAGCTTATAAGCTAGTAGTAATAAAGCTTATTAAGGTAGCGCTTATAGCGTTATTAAAAAATAAAAATAAAAGGTAAATATCTCTTATTATAATTTAAATATATTTTATTAAAAAAAAAGCTTATATTATATTAAAAACTCTTTTAACTATATTAAATATAAATAATAATAATAATAACTTATTTCTTATTTCTATAATTAACTTAAAGTATTTATATTTTATTAAGGTATATATTAAGGAAAATAAGAAAGGGGGCTTATACTAAGTTAATTTTAGCTAAGGTAATAATAAAGTTTTAAAATTTAAAATTACGCTAATATAAAATATTATAAAATTAAACTTAATTAAAAAAAGCTATTAAGTTACTTATAATAAAAATAACTCTAGTTAAAGTAATAAATAGTATAATAGCTATTAGAATTTATATAATTATTATTACTTATAATATTATTATAATAAAAATTACTTTAATTAAGTCTTAAGTATTTTAAATACTTAAAGTTAATTAGCTTAAAGTTATATAATCGCTTAATATTAGCTAAGAGTTTTAGTTACTTAGTTCCTAATATAACTTACTTTTTATTAACTTAAAATTATTAAAAGAAAATAAGCTTAAGCTATACTTAAGTAAAGTATTAAAAAGGTATAGGGGACTTTATAGCTATAAACTATTATTAAAATATTTAAAGATTTTAAATTATAATACTTATTTTAAAAATCTTAACACGCGCTTAATATAAGGCGCGATCTTAAAGAAAAAGATAAGATATTAGTAATATCGAATTCGTTATTAAATTTAGAGTAAAGCTATACTTAGCTAAGTTATAGCTAAGGGTAGTTACGACTATAATAGAGGAAGAGGGAATTTTTATAAAAAAACTAAAGTTATAATATACTTTAAATATAAGCTAGATTTATTTATATATAAATTTAAAGATACTAACTTTAATAAAAAATATATTAAAAATAATTAAAAATTATTATAAATCTTAGCTAATAAAAAGGAAAAAGAATTATATTATAAACTATTAAGTATTATTTTAGCTAATATATTTTATATAGCTTAAGCTATAATAATAGCTTATAAGGAACTTAAATTAAATTAAACTTAAACTTAAGCTAATTATACTATATATAAGGAAATTAAAAATATTATTATTATTATTATTTATAAATTATTATAATTAAAGAATATAAGATAAAAAGAATATTAAATATAAGCTTAAGTTATATTAACTTTAAATTTATTATATAACTTAAAAAAAGCTCTCTTTATATTATAAAAAAAAGTTATTATCTACTTAGTAAATATAATAAATAGTAATATAAATAAAATAGCGCGCGATATTATATAAGCTATATATTAATATTATTATTCGCTTTAACTTATACCTAGCTATATATTACCTTAATAATAAAAATATTAAACTTACTTTTAATAAGAATATAGCTACTTTTACTTAAAACCTTAGCTAAGTTACTTTTATTTTTAGCGATAAGGTAAGTATTATAAATAAGATTTATAATATTATTACTAAAGGACTTTTTTTAAATCTTACTATTAAGGAATATAATAACTTTCTTAATAAAATAATATAAGTTAATAAAATACTTATAGCTTATTTATAAATACTTAAGCTTTAGTTTAGATTTATTAAAATAGCGGTTATTATTAGCTTTAAATTACTAGTTAATACTAATAAATTTTATAATAATAAGCTAGTTATTAATACTTAGATTTTCTATATAAAGCCTTTTTTAGATATAGTCTGCCTCTAATAATATTATAATTATTATTATTTTAAATATATTATTAAAACTTATAAATATCCTAAGCTTTATAATAAATATAAAGTAACTAATTATAAGAATAAAAATAATTATTATACTAGAGTTAATAAATACTTACTTTACTATATCTCTTATAGTAGTAATTACTTTATATAGTTTAAGCTTTACTTTATTATTATTAAGTCTTAAAATTAAGTAAAAGCTTTTTATAAAAAGTAATTAGTAAAATTTACTAAACTTAGCTTATAATTTATTTTATAATTAATAAATATAGTAATAGCTAAGGATATTATTATATATAGTATATTCTTAAGTTAGTTTATTATTAAAAAGAAATATAGATAACTTTAAAGCTTTAGAAAGGGCCGCCTTAATACTAAAGTATAAGTAATTAAAAATACCTTAAAGTAATAAAACGCTTTATCTAATAAGCTTAAAATACCTCCTTTTCTTAAAATATAGCTAATACCTTACTTATATAAATTATTAATAAACTAGCTTTATTTTTAATTTAACTTAACTTTATTAATTAGAAAAATATAGAAATATTAATTACCTTAACCTTAGCTTAAACTTAAATAAAATTTATAACTAAGCTATTATAAGTGCTTATAATAATTTTTATTCTTTATAATAAATAATAAACATAAAAATAACTAATATAAAAATATAATAACTACTTTATAATATAATATAGAAAATCTAATATTTTATTATATTTATTATATAAATAAATAACTAAGGTTATTATTTTATACCTTAAAAGCACTAGTATAATATATTATTACCTTCGTATATAAGGCTCCGGCCCTTTAAGGCTAAGAATAATATAGACTTTTAAGACCTTATACGGATCCGTTACGGTTAGTATTTCTAGATTTTACGGAAATAGGTAACACGGAAAGCTAAATATTAAACTAACTATAATACTTTCCTAACTTCCGAAAATACTCCTAAATACGTTATTTTCTAGTATATAAATTAACCCTCTCCTTAACCGGAAAAGTTACTACGTTTATAAGAAATTAAATATTTAGAGAAGAGGTTTTTCCTACTACTTAGTAAATAGTAATTTAATTACTTACTCTCTTCCTTACCTTCTAAATAATTCTATTATTAACCTATTATTATAAACCTATTACTATTCTAATCCGATTTAAACGCGCTTCTATATCTAATAATTCTATTATTTAAATCTCTATTACTAGATAATTAATTATCTTCCCGACCTTAAACCGATCGAAAGTGCTATCTAACTTCTATCTAGCACTTATATAGTAGTAATTCCTCTTACTTTAAAAAGGCTATAAAAAATCTAGAAAAAATAATAAAAATACCTATAAATAAATAAGCTATACCTTAGCTAAGAAATATATCTTCTAAGGTTCGGTACGATTTTTCGAAGCTTTAGGGCTTGAAGAATTATCCTACGTAGGCTCTACGTATAGAAAGTGCCCTTGTTCGCGAGAAACTTTAACTTACTATATAGTAAGAAGGTAACGTTAAAACTGAAGACGCCTTAGCCCTTATAAAGCTATTTATTAATAACGGTCCCTTAACATAAATAAAGTATATTAAAGATACTAAAATTGCCTAAGATAAGTTAAAAGACTTTTATAATCCCTCTTCCTTTATATTATTATTATTATTATAGTACTCTAAAGGCTATAAAGGTAGCTGCTAGAACCTTAATAGTAAGTCGAGTAGGAAAAACCCTCCTAAAAGAGGTAAAACCCCCCGCTATATAGTAGGACCGCGTCCGGCTTAGGGCCGAGCTAGGCGCTCTACGCGTATAAAGAAAGTAACCGTTAGTTACGATAATACTATATAATATAAGGAAAGATAAGGAAAGATAAGGAAAGATAGATAAGATAAGGAAAAGATAATAGTAGCGGCGGTGCGTATTACCTATATATACTAATATATACCTCCCCGGCCTTTAAGTACGTACTACTTAACCTTTAGGTACGTAGCTACGTACCTCCTTTATATATAGTATATACTTAGGTATATACTTTTTTTTTAAGCTTTCCTAATTAGGAAGCTTTCCTAATTAGGAAATCGGTCTTTATAAATTAGTAACTTAAGGCTTAGGGGTATATAAAAAAAGGGGGGGTCGCTTTTATTAATATAAGTAAGCTATTATTATCTTATTATTTTTTTATAATTTTAATTATATAAGTAATCCTTAGCGCGCGTAACTAATTCGTAGCTATCTTATACCGGAGTAAAATACCCGCTAAACTTAACTTTCCTCGAGTAGTATTTTATATAGGGTATATTAGTACGCTTATTAGCTTTAGGGACCTTTATTAGGTATAAAGAAATAAGTACTTAGCCCTAGCGTATATTTATATTTACTAATAATTAGGGCAGATTATCTAAGCGCGGCCTACGTTAAATACGTAAATAATTATACTAAGTATTAGCTAATTAATAATCCCGCTATAGCTAAAGCTATTCTTGCCGCGGTTAAGGTTACTTACTAGCTAAGCTTTAATTATAACGCTTAAATAATAAGTAATATTAGGGTTATATTAAGTCCGCGGTAAATCCTATACTAATAAGTATAGTAGAAAAATATAATTAAGCGCGTTAAAGAGATACGCGCTATCGCGCGTTATAATAGCACTCGCGCTAATCGAGTCGTATAGGCGGCCGCCGGCCGCGTACCGCTCTAAGGCCTATAGCCTCCTGCTATTAGGGAGGACTCTATTATCGAGGCGACCGAGGGTCTAACCGGCGCCGACCGACTTATTGCTGCTATATCGGCCTAGATATAGGAGTAGCGTATCTTCTATATATAGGCAATTAACTTTTTTAAGCAGTTAACTAAGGATCTTCCTTTATATTAAATTTCCTTCTTATAGGGGATTTATTTAATATATATTATACGGAAAGTAATATAGAAGTTTATCTTAATAAGATAAAATTAAGCTACGAAGAGCTTCTTTTTAAGGATATCGAAATACCTGAAATTATTATAATAAGCTTAACGCTTATAGGCTTACGAAACGAATATCGAGGCTTTATAATAAATATTATATAAGCTTTACGAAATAACGAAAAAGCTTATACCCTCGAGACCCTCTTCTCTTCCCTTATAGATAAAGAGAAAAGAAATACTTCTTTAGCTACTTCTAAAAAGGTTTTATATACCTCTTATAAAAGTAAGAAGCCTTATAAGTAAAAGAAAGAAATTATTTTTTGCTTAGATTATAAAAATAAAGGGTATAAAGTAGATTTATATTAGTATTTATACCCCTATAAAGCACCTAATTAGTAGGAATAAAAGGATACCTTTTCGGAAGAAAAGAGAAAAATATAGTAAATAAAGGCTTTATTAAAAGCCCGGAAAGAGAGGAAAATAAAGGAAAAAATTAGAGCTATTGTGAATTCCTCTGTTAGTCCTATTCTGAAGAAAATGAAAAATCCTTATTATAAACCGGCTTGAAAAACGACTAAGAAAACAGTCCTTCTTACGAAAAACAATCGAATAACTGAATTAAATTTAAACGAAGAAGAGATCGAAGAAGAAGAAGAAGAAGTTAAAGAAGAATAAAGGGAATAATCTAATTCTAACAAAGAAGTTAAATTTATCGATATCCCTATATAGGTAAATAATACCTTTCTTCCTTCTATTAATAATATAACTAATAATAATATTATAAGATTTATAGATTTAAATATTAGTAGTAATAGATTACGAAAGATATAAAATTCTATTTTTTCTACCTCTAATACCTATAGTAATAATAAAAATATAACGTATTTCCTTTACGATATAGGTATAATAAAATATATAGTATTTAATAAAGAATTATTAATTAACTATAAGCTTATTAGTATAAAGGTATAATAAGGAAAAGTAAATACTATAATAGTAAAGGGAGCTAGAGACGTTATTTTCTAGTTTAAAAATAATAAATAGTATTATAAATTAAATAATATATTTTATATACCTAAATTAGGTATTAATATACTATTATAATCTTGCTTTAATAAAATAAGTGCTTTAATTTATATAAAAATAGTATAATTATTTATAAATAATAAAGAGATAGCTAAAGGCTATAGATTTAATAATCTTTATTATTTACCTTACTTAATTACTAAGTATAAGTATAATAAGCTTAAGAGGAATATAAATAATAAAGAATATATATTAAATACTAATAAAGAAATAGATTTATTTCTATAGTATAAAAAACTAGGGCATATTAATTATAGAATTCTAATTAGATTCTTAAAAAGCAAAGATAATACTATTAAACTTAATTATAATAGTATTAAATAAGTAAAATAATATAAAGAATATATATAAGCTAAATTAACTAATAAGATTAATAAGAAAGCCTTTACTATATAGTATATATACTTAGAAAAAATAAGTATAGATATCTAGGGTCCTATTAAAATTCCTACTTATAATAAATATACGTATTTTATTACGTTTTTAGACTCTTATACTAGATTCTTAGATATAGCACTTATAAAAAACAAAATAAAGTGCTTTATAAGAATTTATTAATTATAAAATAAGGGTTAAAAATAATAATAATAATATTAAAATAAAGCAAGTCTTTATAGATAACGCTAAGGAATTTATATATAATATAAAGGACTATTATATAAAATAAAGTATTATTTTTAATACTAGCCCGCCTAATACTAAGGAGCCTAACGGTAAAATAGAAAGAATAAATAGAACACTACTAGATAAAGTACGTGCTATTTTATATATAGCTAACCTGCCCTATTATCTATAGGGGGAAGCTATTATTACTACTACTTATCTATATAATAGGTCTCTATATAGTAAATTAGGCTATAAGACTCCCTACGAATTAAAAAATAATACTACTTTATCTATCGAAGGATTAGATAAGATTAAAATACTCGGTAGTATTATTTACTATAAAAATAAAAATCCTAGTACTAAATTAGACCCTCGGGCTAATAAAGGAATAATTATAGGTTACTTAGATAACGCTTATAAGATCTAGGATTTTAATAAAAGAACTATAATTATATTATGAGATATAGTTATTTTAGAAAATAACTTTATATAAAGGGATAATAATAATAATAAAGAAGAAGAAAATAATATATAGCTAGATTTTAATACTATTCCTTCTATAACTCGATCCCTTATAGCGGAAAAGGAGAAGGAAATAGCAGAATTAGCTAATAAATAATTACTATAAGAATATAATAGTAGTAAAAATAATAAAATAAAGGATCTACCTTCTATAAAAGTAAGAATACCTAAAAAGCCTATAGAAGAATTAAAAAACTATAAATCTTACCCTAAAATAAATAGTATTCTAAAAGAAAAGAATATTATAGCTATTTTATATACGCTAGAAAATCTAGATCCTATAAAGCCTAAAATAACTAAACAGGCTTTAAATAGTAATAATAAATTAGATTAGAAAAAAGCTATATAATCTAAAATAGATAAATTAATTAAATAAGAAACTTAGGAAATTAAAATAATACCTAAGGATAGAAATCTTTTAGGGGGCCGTTAGGTTTATAGGCGTAAAAGGGATAATAATAATATAACTAAATATAAAGCCCGCTTTATAATATAAGGCTTTAATTAGGTATACGGCTTAGATTACTTAGAAACGTTTTCTATTACTACCCGACCTAAAAGTATAAGGTTATTATTATTAATAGCTTTATAAAATAATTTAATAGTAAAGTAATATAATATAAAGAATACCTTTATTTACGCTAAAATAGATACTGAAATCTATATGAAATTGCCTACTAAATTCGAGGAATTTATAATAAAGGACTATTATAATAAAAATAATATAAAGCTTCCTTCGAATTATAAAGACCTGATTAAAACTAATAACTTAGTTTTAAAATTAAGAAAAGCGTTATACGGCTTAAAATAAAGTCCTAAACTATGGTATAATTATTTAGCTACTACGCTAAAGAAATAGGGATTTTATCCTCTTTTATTAGATAAAGGGGTATTTATAAATAAAAAGCTAAAAATAGCCTTAGCAATACACGTCGACGAGATATTAGTAGCCGCTAAGAATAATAATATTATAATAAATATATTATAGAAATTAAATAAAGACTTAAAAGTATAAGATTTAAGCTATCTATAAGACTTTTTAGGTATATATATTATTTTTAATAAGCAAAATAATATGTTAAAAATAACCTAAGAAAAATATATTAGAAATAAGCTTAAAGAATTAAATAAAGAATATATAGGCTTCTTAGATATACCTTCGAAGCTTGGAAATAAATTAAAGAAAGCTATTATATAGCCTAATAAAGAAATAATATTATAATATTAGAGGGAAATAGGCTCTCTATTATATTTAGCCTTATAAATAAGACCCGATATATTATATTCTATTATATCTTATGCTAGATTTAGCAGTAAACCTAATATTATATATATAAATACTTTAAATACTATTTGGAAATATTTAAATAAATATTTAGATAAAGCTATTATATATAAAGGTAATATACCTTATAATAGCTATTATATTAAAGGTTTTTTAGATACTAGCTAGGCCTCTAACTTAATAGAAAGAAAAAGCATTTTAGGTTATTATTTCTTTATATATAATAATATTATAAGCTGGTCCTATGCTAAATAAAAAGTTATAGCACTTAGCAGCTGCGAGGCTAAGTTTATAGGTCTAAGGGAGGCTAATAAAGAAGCCTTATACCTAAATAGGCTATTTTTTATTAATAAATAATAGCTTAAATATTAAAATACCTGCTATAATACCTTATTTATTAATAGATAATACTATAGCTTTAAGGCTAGCAGAAAATCCTAAATTTTATAAAAGGTTAAAACATATTAACCTAACTTATTTCTATTTAAAACAAAACTTAAGAAATAAGCTTATAAATATTTATTATACTAAAAGTAAGGATAATATAGTAGATATCTTTACTAAAGAATTAGATAGCACTACCTTCTATAGTCTTACTAATCTATTATTTTTAAAATAAGCTTATTTTAATAAAGAGGTTTTTTATCTTATTTAAGCTTTTCTTAGATTTTCCTCTTATAATTTTTTTTAATTATTACTTTTACTATTTTCCTTTTTATAAAAGGTTTTTAAATTTTATTAATAAAATAAATAATATTATATTATAGGTTTTATAATTTTTATTCTATTTATAATAAATAATAAATAAATAACTAAACGTATTTATTTAAAGGAGGCTATAAGTGCTTATAATAATTTTTATTCTTTATAATAAATAATAAACGTATAAATAACTAATATAAAAATATAATAACTACTTTATAATATAATATAGAAAATCTAGTATTTTATTATATTTATTATATAAATAAATAACTAAGGTTATTATTTTATACCTTAAAAGCACTAGCATAATATATTATTACCTTTATATATAAGGCTCCGGCCCTCTAAGGCTAAGAATAACATAGACCTTTAAGACCTTGTACGGATCCGTCACGGTCGGTGTTTCTAGACTTTACGGAAACAGGTAACACGGAAAGCCGAATATTAAACTAACTATAATACTTTCCGGACTTCCGAAAACACTCCTAAATACGTTATCTTCTAGCACACAGATTAACCCTCTCCTTGACCGGAAAGGTCACTGCGTTTATAAGAAATTAAGTATTTAGAGAAGAGGTTTTTCCTACCACTTAGTAGACAGTAATTCAATCACTTACTCTCTTCCCTACCTTCTGAATAATTCTATTGTTAACCTATTATTATAAAACCACCACTATTCTAATCCGATTTAAACGCGCTTCCATATCTAATAATCCTATTATTTAAATCTCTATTACTAGATAATTAATTGTCTTCCCGACCTTAAACTAATCGAAAGTGCTGTCCGATTTCTGTCTAGCACTTACAGCTATAAAAAATTATAATAAAGAAATTATTATTATTTTTATTATTTGCTTATATTTATAATAATTTTTTTAAAATATAAATAAGTATATAAAGCTAGCTAAGCTAATATTTAATAATAAATTAGATTATAATATTATTTTTTTTAAGAAATTATTAGCTATTTTAATATTAAGCCTCCTTTACTTAAGATTTTACCTTACCGCTTTATTTATAAAAGCGGCTATATTTTAATTTATATTTATAAAAAATATAATATTTTCTTTTAGTTTTTAAAAATAAGAGAGGATTAGGCAAGTATTACTTTTTATTTTAAACTTTAGTTTCTTTTTATTTACTCTCCCTTTAATATTTCTTATAATAATAGCTTTTTAGTTTTTTAAAACTTTCCTCTAAACCTTAACTAAGTTTTAGTTAGTAACTTTAACTTATATTATTTACTTTAAAATTATTATAAGAGATTTCCTAAAACTTTAATTAGCTAACTAATAAGATAATTAAGCTATAATTTTAACTTTTTATTTTTAAAAAAAATATACTTAGATTTTTTATAAATAAAAAAATAATATATTAAACCTTATCTAAGCTATAGCGGACTTATATATATATTATATTAAACTAAACTTTAACTTTATTAGATTTAATTATATATTTTAATCTTTTATAATTAAAATTTCCTTACTTAAAGTAATAGCTATATTATACTTATAATAAAAATAAGCGGACTTAGATTTAGTTTATTATAAGTTTTTAGCTTAGATTACCTTATTACCTTCCTATTTTAATAATTTTATAAAGATAAATAACGCTTTTAACTAACTTTATTAAAAACTATAGCTTATTATTAACTAAATAGTACTATTTATCGCTCTTTCTTATTTTTATAAAGTAGCGTAGTTTACCTTAGCTATAGCCTTAGCTACTTAAGTAGCTAAGTAAGCTTAGTATAAATATAAGTTTTTCTTATTAGACTTCTCTTAATAATAATTTTAAGAGATAGCCTCTATTTAAAAAATAGCTATAAACTTAGCAAAATATACTTATTAATAATCTTTTCTTAATATTATTACTAGCTTACCTTTTAAGTTTTAATATATTAAGTATTAAGCTTATATATAAAGCGGTTTCTTTTAAGATTTAGTTTATTTTTTACGCTAATAAAGGCTAATAAATTATAAGCTAATAGCTATAAAGCTTAAGCTAATGTTTTAGCTAATTAGTTCTTTCCTTAGCTTTATAATATACTCCTAAGTAATATTAAACTATTTAAACTTAGGTTTCTTATTATTATTAAAATTATTTAAACTAATATATTTATAATACTTAAGTTAATAGCCTTTTAGAAAGTAACTAAAGTAAATAATATTCTTATTAGATTTTTAAAAATATATTACTTTATTTTTATTATTTAGCTTATTATAATCTTTTAAGTATATATATAATTTAGTTTCTTCCCGCCTTAGCTATAGTTTATTATTATAATTATTTTATATAAATTTAGAAAAAAACTAAAAGCTTATTAAGGTATAAGCGCTTATAAGCTTATATTCTTATTATATTATTAAGGTAAAATCCTAAAAATTATAATAAGATAATAAATTATTAATATTATAAAGTTATATTAATTTCTTCTTAAAAGCTAGATAAATAATAAGCGTAACTAACTTATAAAGCTAGCTATTTTTATAATTATTAAGCTTATTTAAGCTACCTAAGCTAGGAAAAGAGTAGCGTTTTTCCTATAATTAAATATTAAGGGAGCGTTTAATATTATATATTATAATAAACTTAAAACCGAATTTTATTACTTAGGATTCCTAAACTAAATCTTAGTATTTCTTAAAAGCTACTAATAAAACTATA
The DNA here is from genome assembly GCA_003339415.1 of Ophiocordyceps camponoti-saundersi (nom. inval.). NCBI lineage: Eukaryota > Fungi > Ascomycota > Sordariomycetes > Hypocreales > Ophiocordycipitaceae > Ophiocordyceps > Ophiocordyceps camponoti-saundersi. Next base: position 30,300 of record PDHQ01000204.1, on the reverse strand, counting down.
CCTCCTAATTTTACTTTAATAATAAAACTTTAAACTTATATTAAATTAAAACTAAAGTTCCTTAAAGCTTATTATTTTTTATTATTTCATTTATCTTATATATAGCCTTGCTTTATAGCTAGCTAATAAGTAAAAAAAAAATATAAGTAATTAAATTAATAAATAATATAAATTTTCTTAATATTAAACTAAACTTTAAAATAACTATAAGGTAATTTTAAGCTATATAAGCGGTATATAAATAATAAGTATATAATTATAATATAAAGTTTAAATTAGAGAAAAGTAAGCTTTTATATTTTTTCTATAAATATACTTTAGAGATAAACTTAGTCTAATTAAAAAGTTACTAAATTTATCTTATTTTTAAAATAAGACTCTTAAGAGTTTAGATTTACTAATAATTATAATAAAAACCTTACTTATAAATTATATATAATAAGCTTTTTTGCTAAAACCTCGCCTTTTCCCTTTTATCCGCTTTTACTTAAAGTTACCCCTTTATTTATATTTATAAACTTTATATAAAAGTTATTTAGTTATTTACTATATATACTATTCTTATATTTTCTATTATTACTTTTATAAGTAAAAACCTTTTAAGCTTAGCTAAGGCTTTAAAATTAGTTTAATTATAATATTTTAAAATAATACTTAACGCTTATAAAGCTATACTTATTTATTATTTTAAAGCTAAGTTTTAAGTTTTTTTATTTAATCTTTACTTAAATAAAAGGAAGACTAATACCCTTTACTATTTAAAAAATTTAAAAGTATTAAATAAAATCTAAATTACTTTTAAAAATATTATAAAGTTCGTCTCGCGCTTTCTCTTTTATTAATTAATAAAATAATAAAAAGTTAAAAAGTTATAAAAGGAGTATATATATTAAGTTTAAATATAAATAAAAAGTAATTTATTACTTTTAAATAAAAAATATATAATTAACTTTCTTTATTAAGAATTAAAAGCTAAATAAAAGAATTCTAAAAACTAATTATATATAAGATATTTTAAGCTTACCTTATCTCCCTTTATTATTATTATATTATTACGCTAATAGCTATAAGAGCTGCTAGAACCTCGGCGATAAGTTAGGTAGGAAAAACCCTCCTATAAAAGGTAAAACCCCCCGTAGCGTAAGAAGACCGCGGCCGGCTTAGGGCTAGGTAAGATACGTAACGCGTATAAAAGAAATAGCTGTTAGCTACGGTAATATTATATAATATAAGGAAAGATAAGGAAAGAAGGATAAGATAAGGAAAAATAAGAAAAGTAGCGGTATATATTACTTATATATACTAGTATATACCCCTTTAAAGCTTTAATATATACCTCTTAACCCCTTAGTATATAGCTATATACCCCTTATATATATAATATATACTTAGGTATATACCTCTTTATTAAGCTTTCCTAGTTAGGAAGCTTTCCTAATTAAGAAATTATTTTTATAAATTAGTAACTTAGGGCTTAAAAGTATATAAAAAAAGGGGGGTCGCCCTTATTAGCGTAAGTAAGCTATTATTAAATTAATAATCTTAATAAAATTAATTATATAAGTAGTTTTTATAAATATATATATAGTTTATAGCTAACTTATACTAAAAGTAAAATACCCGCTAAAAGAGACTATTTTGATAATATATTCTATACTAATTATATTAATATACTTATAAGTTTTAAAAATCTTTACTAAGTATAATAAAATAAGAATTTAGCTTTTATATATATTTATATTTATTAATAGTTAAAGTAAATTAGCTTAATATAGTTTATAGAAAAATATAAATAATTATACTAAGTATAAGCTAATTACTAATCTTATTATAATAAAGGCTATTTATATTATAGTTAGGGTAGCTTATAAGCTAAGCTTTAGTTATAACTTTTAATTAGTAAATTAAAACTAAAATTATAATAAGTTTAAAGTAAATTCTATAATAATAAGGGTAATAGAAAAATATTATTTAGCGCGTTAAGAGAACTTATATTATTATATATTATTATATATTATTATATATTATTATATATTATTATATATTATTATATATTATTATATATTATTATATATTATTATATATTATTATATATTATTATATATTATTATATATTATTATATATTATTATATATTATTATATATTATTATATATTATTATAGCTCCCTTACTAATTAAGTTATTTAAGTAGCTGCTAGCCGCGTATTACTTTAAAGCTTATAGCCTCTTACTTTTAGTAAAAATCTTATTATTAAAGTAATTAAAAGTCTAACTAATATTAACTAAATTATTATAGCTATTATAGCCTAAACTTAAAAATAGCGTATTTTTTATATATAGTTAATTAACTTTTATAACTAAGTAATAAATAAATTATATTATATTCGCTATATAGCTAAGAATAAGGTAGCGTTATAAGAGACTTCTTCGCTTTATAATTACCCCCTTATTTTTATTACTCTCTTACTTATTATTAAAACTTTTACCGCTTTAATATATATTAAGTTTAAGTTAAAGTCGGAAGCTAATAAATTTATTATACCTAGTATTACTTTTACAGTTTTACTTTTACTATAAAAGAAACTCCCTTTATTATTAAAAGCGCTATAAGCGCTTATAATATTACTACGCCGCCTCCTTATAAGGAGGAGATTTCTAAACTTATTTAAGATAGTTTTATTAATAAGCGGTTTAATAATAAGAATTTTATAACGCTAGCTAATAACTATATTATATTTAATAAAGAAAAGTAAAAGCTAGTAACTTTTACTTTAAGTTATTATTATAAATATAAGCATAGTTATAGCTATAGTCGTAGCTATAGCTATAATAGTTATAGATATTTTTATACTTTATATAGTTAAGTTAGTTTTTTATATATAGTTAAGGTAATCTAAACTTAAAGCTAGGTAAGTAGTTAATAAAGTGAAAAATAAAAGTATATTACTATATAGTAATTATTATATATTTATATTAAGATTAGCGTCCCCGTTCTCCTTCTCTTTATAAAATAATAATATAAGGTTTAATTAATAAAGCTTTCTTTATAAAAGAAACTAATATATAAATCGCGCTATAAATTTTAAGTTATTAAGTGCCTTAGTAAGGTTTTACTAATCTTATATTAAATACTAGTTAGCGTTAAAAAAGGGCTTATCTTTATAAATAAAAATATAGTTAATAAAAATATAAAGAATTATTTTATTATTATTATTATATAAGCACCGCTTTAATATTACCCTAAGTACCTTATAAGTAAATAAATTAAGTTTAATATATCCGGTTTCAAGTTATATAAATACTATCTTAATAAATTTAAGAAATCCTTTATATATATTAAAAGTAAAGCTAGTTTTAAGTTATAAAGGCTTATTTATAAGGTAGCTATATAATTTCTTATATTTCTTTAACCTTCCCTTTTTAAAATATTAGTAAAGAAGCTATTTATTATAAAGTTAAGTTTCGAAATCGCGTCGCCTACGCCTTACCGCTAGCTTAGGGCCGGTTTATATTATATAGAATCTCTCTAAGTTTTATAATACCTAGTATCTCTTTTAGCGGGGGCGTCCTTTATATCTATAATATACTTACCTAGCCGCCTTTTTTACCGCGGTACGGATAAGGTTTACTATTTCGGTATATTAGAGGCGGTAATAAGTGCGGACTATTTAGTAAGTAAGATAGAGGTTAAGGGCTAAGATAAAGGCCTTATTCCCCTTTATTTTCTTACCTTACTTTAATAAAGTAAAGTTATTTAAGAGATATAAAGATTTACTAAAATATATTATAATTATTATTAGAATTTATATTAAGGGCCTAAATAGTATTTAGAACTACTATATATAAGGAGGGGGGAAAACCTAAGCAGGGCCTAGGGGAAAACCCCTTACTTAGGAGGCAAAAGCCTAATAAGGTAAGGTTAAAAAGTAAGAAAAAGCGCTACTATAAGCCTTACTTAGGCTCGTAAAGCTATAATAAAATAGTAGATTAAGGTAAAGCTATAAATAATAGCTTATAAGAATAGATAAGTGACGCTAAAATATATACTAGGTTAGCTAAGTATATTATAGATTAGTAAGCGGGCAGGGTAATATATACTTTATTATTAAGGTATAAATAAATAAAAGCTAGGTAATATATAGCTTTTTTCCTTTCCTTTATAAAAATATATATAATTATAAATATTACTTTTATTATAAAAGTAAATAACGCCTTATAGCTAATTATTAGTCTAACTCTTAACTAATATTAATATAATTAAAAAAGTAAAAATTAGAAAGGAAAACTTAGTTCCTTATAATATATATATAAGCTATATTATATAAAAGCGCTTATATTAAAAATATTCTAGCTATTAGGTATAGCGGAGTAAATAAACTTTTTATTAAAAACTTATTAAGAATATAAAAGCAAATAGCGTAGTAAATCTTATAACTTAGATATATATTACTTATATAAAATTAAATATAAGTTATATAATAATAAATACTTTTTAAGTTATAGCTAATAATAAAAAGCTAATAAGCTAAAAATATATAAGTTATAAATAATAAACGCTATTAAATTTTATTATATATAGCGTAAAAGGTATAAAGCGTAGGAAAACTAAAGTAATATTAAAGCGCTTTTAGTAAAAGTTAAGCGCGCTATTTAAAACAAGGATTAGTTTTTATTTTATAGAAACGTTTATAATATTAAGTAAGCTTTAAGTAAAGCCGCCTTTATTTTTACTAATTCGAATAAGGTAATAAGAGTTCTTAAGTTAATATATAATACTTTTAAATATATTAAAATAGCCCTTAGTAATATTTTAGCTAATATTATTAATATAAGTAAAAAGCTAAATATAATAATAATAAGTATAACTAAAACTATTAATAAATTAAAATACCTAATAGTTAAGTTAAATATTTATATTAGAAAAAAAAGTAACTTTAGCTATAAAGGCTATTAAAAAAATAATAATATTAGCGCTTAATATTATTATTACCTTAAGCTATATTACTTAGCTTAAAGCTAAGTAAGAGATAGGATAAGTATATAAGGTAATAAAGGCTATAAAAGCTTCTTTTAATAATATAAAGCTAGGTCCTACTAATAGTAATATTATTAATAAAAGCGATAATAAAATCGCTATAATAGAGGACTTAACGCTAGCTAAAGTTAGGTAGACTAAGTTAGCTAGTAAAGTTAAGGGTAAGTTAAAAAGTAAAAAGCTTAATAAAGGTAAAGCTAAGGCTAAGCGCGGTTATATATTAGTTAAATCTTAGTTAAAGCTAACTAAAAAAGCGTATTTAGCTATAATAATCTTAAACTTTAATAATAATATTAATAATAATATTAATAATAATATTAATAATAATATTAATAATAATATTAATAATAATATTAATAATAATATTAATAATAATATTAATAATAATATTAATAATAATATTAATATTAATATTAATTTAAGTATTTCTAAAACTATTAATATAGTAATATTATATATAAGGTAAATATATTTAAGTAAAAGCGTAGCTAAGCTAGCTAGTTAAAATAATATAATAAAGCTTATAGCTTAAAAGTTATTAGTTAAGAAAAAAGCTAGTTTAAATCCTAGCTATAATAATAATAATAATTTATACGCTAATATGCCTCGTATAGCTTAGAACTATCTTATATATATTCTAAGAGGGGGAAAAACTAGAGAACTTAGAGTAAAACCCTCCCCTTAAGTATTACCTTAGCTTTAAGTCGGACTTTATCCGCACCTAGCACTTTATATATTTAATAAGTTATATATTAACTAGTAATTTAAAAGCTAATATTTCCCCTAAAACGGACTCCGCGGTAGTAAAAATACGCGTAGACCGGGTCTAATATAAAGTCTATATAGCTTACTTATCCTCTTAGCTATTATCGTTACTATAAACTAAATCCCCGCGTTTAATTAAAGCGGCCTTAATAATTTAATCTATTAAAGCCTTTTTAGCATAGTTTAAGTATATATTAAGGTTTTATTATCTTATAATAAACCCTATAATAGCTAATTTTAAAAAATAGCTAAATTATTATAGTAAAGCTATAAATAAGTGCGGAGTTAGAGTTAAAGGAGGGGGTATTATTATATTTACTTTTTAGCGTTTTTACCCCGGCTATTATTAGTTTCTAGTTAGCGCTAAAGGGGGAGAAGGGGCGGTATATATAAAGCTCTAATTTATAAACCTTTAAGGTTAGGTAATATACGCGTTCTTTACCTAATTATATACTACTCTTATTTTAAGGTAAAGTTAACTTTACTTAAAATAAGACCCTTAATTAAAAAACTAATAATATAATCTTTTCTTATAAGCTATAAGGTAAATAAACTTACTTTTTATATATAAAGTAATAAAATACTTATTATATTATAGCCTCGCTATATAATATTTAGCGATATATTTAAGTTAGTAATATTTAAAATATTACTAAAGTTAGATCTTTAGCGTATATAGTTTAGCGTTAAAAATCTTTACTTATATTATTATACCTTTATTATAAATCTAGTTTATATCCGCTACGCTATTAATAATAATTATTAAAAAACTCCGCTAAGTTTTAGAATAGTATCTTTTTATATATAATTATATTATTAAGACTTTATTTAATAACTTAATTTTTTTTAAAAGGCTTCCTTACCGCCTTATTATAAGGCCCGCGCTAGCACCCCTTTTATAATAAAAGTATAACCTTTACTAATTAAGCGTGCCTTTTCTTTAAAAGTAATATAAAATTACTTTAAATTAGATTAGAGCTTATAAATAATATCTTAGAATATTATTATAATATCGCCGCTAAGTAGTTTCTTTATTATAAAAGCTTAGCTTTACTTATAAAGTCCGCGGTTAATATTTATTATAATTACTTTAAGGCCTTAAACTTAAAGTAAAGCTATAAAATTAAAGCGAATTTTAAGCTATTACTTATATTACCTAGGAATTTACTTTTTAATAGTTTTCTCTAACGCTTTAGCTATAATTATAGCTTATATTAAAGGAGTTCCGCTCCCCCCGAAGTTATAAAAAAGAGAGGAAACTATAGCTATAATAGCTAAAAAGATATTACTAAGTAATAAAGTTAGAGTAAGGAGGGCACCTTCTTAAACCTTTTTAAACTCTATTATTTATTTAATAATTACTTATATAAAAATAAAAATATCTCTTAAAATAATCTTACTAATATTTACGTTAGCTTTTAATAAAATAATAAATATAATAAACTTTTAAGTTTAAAACTATTACGATTTAGAGTAAAGCTATATTTTAGGTAAAAAATTTTATAGTTACGATTAACTTATATAGCGTTACCCTCCTTTTAAAGTCGCTCTAAGCGCGGCTAGCTATTATTATAAGGTAATAAAGGGAGCGGAGTCCGCTTATAATATAAGAATAAGAAATCTATATCCGCGTCGCTATAAGCGCGGAATCTATAGAATATATAAAAGTTAATCTTAGCTATAATTATTTTTATATACTTAATAAGTAAAAAGTATTATTAAATATAATAATTAAGGTATTATTTATTAAAAAGCTTAAAAGTTATTAAGCTAGCTATATTTAAGTAATAAAAAATAAGTTTAATAAGCTTATATTTATAATTATAAATATATTTATTTAGTTAAGTTTATTAGTAGTTTAAACTAATATTATAAGAAAATAAACGCTAGCTATAAAATCGCTAATAAGTTTATTAAAATCTTTTAAAACTATAAGCTTAAAAACTTTTAATATATTAAAAAAATAAAAATAAAAGCTAGGTTAGTAATAGCTTTATTTATTATATTAAGAGTATTTATTAAGTTTAAGCTACTATTTACTAAGAATCTATTTATAACTTAAAGCTAGTTTTTTACTAAAGTAATATTAAGAGAGCGGGCGTTATAAATAGAAGATTTTAATAATATTAGTAGCGAAATCTAAGCTAGTAAGGAAAAGGGCCTAGGTAAGGATAAAGTAAAGAATAATAATAATTAGATAAGGTAAAAAGGGAAAGATATTTATAAGTTTATAATAATAAAAAAGTTTAGTAAATAGAAATATAGTAAATTTAAGCTTATAATAAGTTTAGCGGAGATATATATAAAGTTCTAATAAAGTTAAACTAATAAAAATTAATATAGTATAATATTTACTTTATAATTATAAAAGTAAAAATATAATTATTAAGCTTAAAATATAAAAAAAACTTAGAATAAAAATATTATAATAATTTATCCTTTTAAATAATAAGATTAAGGTATTATAAGAGGAGGTAATATATATTTTATAGCTTAGTATTATACTAATAGTTTAAAGTAATTATATTTAAAACTTAGCGGAAAAAGAGGAACTCTTATAGCTTAATTTTACTTATATATAACTAGGTAATTATAATATTAATATATTTCGGGAGATTATAATATATTATAATAATTATAAGCTAGTTTAGGCGCGGGGGGAAATTACCTAGGAAGAGGGTAAACTTAAAGCAGGCTTATTAAAAGCGGTTCTCCCGCTATTCCTATTAGTAAGTTTAGTTTCTATAAAAATAGCGCTAAGTAATTTTCTTATTAAGGGTATTATATAAAATATAAGCTTATATTATTATTTACTTTAGTTTTTTCTAAAATAAGGACTTAGTTTTACTATATTAAGTTAAGCTATATATAGGAAATCTTATAAGAAACCTGAAAATAAACTTAAATATATATTAAATTATATTTAATATACTTACTTTTTCAAGCTAGTAAAAGGTATTAGCCTTTCTCTTATTTATATAAAAATTAATTAGAAGGGTTTAAAACTTAGCTTTTAAATAATAAATTAAGGTTATTTTAAAAGCGCTAAGGATAATATATAAATATTATAATTAAGTAAAGCTTATAATCTTAATAAGGCTTAAGGGGTTCCTAGCCTTTAGGGTAGTTATATAAAAAATAATAGAAATATAAAATACTAAAAATTATATAACTTTTATATATAACTCTCTAGCTTAAAGGAGGGTATAACCTTAAGTAAATATAGTTAAGGCGGTAAAAGTAAGATTTTATTTAGAAAGTTTATTATATATAGTTTAAATATATATTTTTTAATATAGTTATTTATAAACTTAAACGCTAAGTAAGTGCGCCTCGGAGATAGATTAAATTTTATATATACTTAGCTTAATTATATATTATTTTAAATAATATTTTTTAGAAAAATATATTAGTTCGCTCTTATTTAGCTTAAAAGCTATATTATAAAATTAAGCTTATATTTTATAAATATATTACGCTAACTAAAAATATTATATAATTATAATAATATTTAGCTTAATATTAAAAAAGTTTATATTATTAGTAAACTTAATAATTTTTAACTTAAGTTTATATTTTAACTATTAGTAAAATAGCGTTATATAAAAAATAAAAAGTATAATAAAAAGTAAGAAGCTTTAAGGGACTTTAATTTAAACTAGGAAAGGTATTAAAGTTTATCTATTAAAGTATAAATATAAAAAGTAATAGCTAAGATAGCTTTATAAAAAAGTTTAGATTTAAGTAAAATACCTTATATATATAAGTTTATAAAATAATTTATTATAATAAATAGCGTTAAAGGCTCTTTTTATATTAAGTTATAGGAAAAAAGTAACTTTTTTCTTAGCTTAGGTAGCTTAAATAAGCTTTATATATAAAAATAGCTAATTTTATTAACTTATTCTATTTATTACTTATTTAGCTATTAAGGAGGAGCTAGTATAATTTAGTAATATTAGATAACCGCTTACTTATAATAAACTTAAGTATTTTACTAAAGTAATATAAAAGAAAGATTAGCTTATAGCTATTAGCTTACTAGTAGATTTCTAGCTTTTTACCTTACTTATATTATATAATTATAATAATAATATAAAGTTAATTTAGAAAATAACTAATTTAAAAATAAGCTTAAAAATATAAGTAAGTTATATATAAAAGACTAAGTAATATATTTTAAAAAAGCTAGTTAGAAACTAATTTATTTTAGTTACTTTTAATAATAATATAATATAAAAGGTAGTTTAAATATTATTTATAGTAATATGCTATTTTATAAGGAAGCTAGGTTTAAGCGTTTTATTATTTAAAAGGGGGAGGTTAAGGATAGGAGGAAAAAACCTATTTATTAAAATATAAGCTATATTTTTAAAGAATATAGCCTCGCCTTTACTTAAGTTTTATAAAGCTAAAAGGTAAATAAGCTTAGCTAGTAATTTATTATAAAGCCGCGCTTAGCGCTTTATATACTAAAACTATTTAAAGTTATTATTAATAAAATATAAAAAGAAACGCTAATTAGCTAAATAAGAATAAGCGACTATTTTTTTCTAATTATAAGTAGATTTTTATAATTATAGCTAGTTATATTTAAATAAAAAATTATAATAATAACGCTTAGCTTATTTAATATCCTTAATAGCGCGGGTAACTATTAAGGTAAACTAAGTTTATTTCTTTTTAAGTATTAAAATAAAAAAAGGTATAGCGTTTTAGATAACTTATTATAGTTTATTATAAAAGTAGTTAAGAGTAGCGTTAATCTAATTAATAGTTTTAATAATATTAAAGATAAAAACTTAGGTATAAGATTTTTTAATAATAAGGTTTAAACTAGCTTATTTTTATTATAGCTTAGGCGCGGAAAGGTTAATATCTTATATATTAATTATAAGTATTTACGGAATATAATTAAATCTTATAAAGATAAGGTTTAGTCTTATATATAGTATAAGACTTAGCTATAGCTTAAAGTAAATTTAATATACTATTTTAATAGCTATAAAATATCCTTATATATTCGCTTTTAAAAGTAAAAAGTAAAAGGTTAAGTTTAAAGGTTTTTTAGATAAGCTAATTAATATTATTAAAGTATTATTTATAGCTATCTTATAGTAAATAATATAAGTTAAAATCCTTAAAAAAGATTTATTTTATTTTTAGCTTAAACTTAGGAAAAAGGGAAAAGTAGCTTTATTTAGCTTAATTTAAGGGGGAGTATATTAAGAGGATTTCTAATTTAGAAGCAAAGTTAACTCTAGCTTAGTCCTTACTAATAATAAATAACTAATCCGAAATATTATAACGCTTATAAATATATATAGCCGCTTATCCGCTATAAAAATAAGTTAATAAGGTAAGGTTTTAAAAAAGGGCAGACTAGCTCTTAAGTAATATATTATTTCTTATAAAGTAATAATATTATAGTTATATATATTATAAAAGGCTAATTATACTAGCTTAGGTTATTTATTAATATTTAAAAAAAGAATTTTTAAATATATAAAAAGAAGTTAAAAGTAATAATAGTTATATTCTTACTATTTTTATATAATACCTTAATAGTAGCTTTAGCTTATATCTTAATAAAAGCTAGCGTAGTTAGGGGCTTTATATTAGTTTTAATAAATCTATCTATTTTATATAAGGAAAAAGTAAGCTTATTAATATTAATATTAATTATAGTTTTTAGCTATTTAGAGGGTAGCTAGCTTAAATTTAGAAGAGATATACTCTTATTATATTTAATTAAGCGCCTTATAGCCTCTAATATATCTCCGCTAACTAATATCTTAAAGGATAGCTTCGGTTAGGAGCTACTTATAAGTTAGTAATACTTCCTACTTATAGTAAATTAATATAAAGACTTTAAAGCTAGCTTTTAAGTAAATTATATATTAAATAATATTATAAATTATATACTAAGTTTAGTAAATTATATAAGTTATTATTTATAATAAGTATAAGCCTTATCTTATTCTTAAATAGCTATAAGGTATAGCTAAAACTAGGCTAGGTAATCGCCCTTATAAGAAATATATATAAGAGTATTTTTCTTAACTTATTTTATATTTAATTTTAATTTTATATATAATAATATTATATTTATTTTAAAGCTTAATATACTTATAAAACTTAGTAATATAATTTAAATAATAATAGTTATAATATTAGCGGGGGAAAATAAAGTCTGAAAAGAGCTTAGTTTAAAAAATTTATATTTCCGCTATTAGTCTATAATTATAAAGTCTACTTATATTAATAAGTAAAGTTAATTTAATTATTACCGCTATTTATATAGCTTTAGATATTACTTTTAAAGCTTATAACTTAGTAATAGTAACTTTATTAACTTATATAATTTTAATAATAAAACTATCTTAATTATTTATAGCTAATAAAAGAGGAAGCCTTTTAGTAATAATATTATATAGCTAGTTAGTAATAGTAATATCTAGCTTAAAAAAAGTCCTAACTTAAAAGGGGTCTTATATAAATCTTATAATATTAAAATTAAATATAATAGCTATATTTTTATTATTAAGTTAGCGGATTATTAAGTAAAATATCGCTTTTAAGGTATAATTAATAGCTAGTATTATAGTTTTAAAAGTCTTCTTAGTAATATTTTCTATAACGCTATTAAAATATATTATAATTTCTCTTAAATACTTAAATAAAATTTGCTTTTTTAATTTTAAATAAAGTTATAAAGCTAATATAACCTAAGCTTATATTTTTAAACTTAATTATTAGTTTCTTATAAAAAAGTAAAAAAATATCTTATATATAATACTATTTATAATATATTTAATAACTATTTATATAAAAAATCCTAGTTTTAGCTAAATTTGCTTATTTTATTTCTTATATAAAGCGGACTATATAATATTTTATTATAGCTTTAATAAGTTAAAATAAGTCTGCTAGAGTAAAGCTTAATAAGGTTATATATAATAATATTATTAAAGTATTAGTAGGAGCTTAAAAAGGTTTCTATAAGTTTCTTATATTTAATTTATAATTAACTAAGTTATAAATAAACTTAGCTAGCCTTATACTTAGTTATATTTAATATCTTTTCGGATTCTTTTTATTATATCTTCTTTTATTATTTTTATTATTACTTTAATTAAGGGGCGGGAGCGTTATAGCCCTAAGCTAAATTTTCAAGCTAATTATAAATTTATAAATAACTTACTATTATTTATAAGGTTATACTAGATCTAAGTATATTTATTAATTTTATTAGAATATATTAATATTATAATTATATTACTATATATAAGTAAAATTAATTTTAGAAAGTTTCTCTTTTATAAGTATATATTAGAAATAGTCTCCTTTTTATATTAATATAATATTAAATTAAAGAATATATATTATTTACTTTTTTATTATTTTTACTTAGTTAAATAATATTATAAATTACCTTAGGTTATCTTTTTTAATATTAAATTATATTTAAAGCTTAACTATTTCTTATCTATAATTATAATTATAAAGTAAATATTATAATATATTAACTTATATTAATTTTAACTTATTAACTTATTTTATATTAACGCTTTTAAAATAAACTAAAACTAAATATAATTTTATTTTATATATATTATTATAATTATAATATTATTAATTTACTTACCTTATTTATAATTTACTTTATATTTTTAAAAAAACTTATATTTATTATATTTAAGTTATTATCCCCCTCCTTATCTAATAACTTCTTAACTTTTATAGCCCCCTTATTAATAAGAGTAGCTATAAACTAATACCGGCCTTAAAATATAAGCTTACTTATCGTAAAGCTTCCAATACTTAATATAAAGTATATTTTATTTAAAGTTACTTTAAGCGTAGTAAGCTATAATAAGCTTAATATAATAATTAGCTATAATATAGTTATTTAATATTATAATAAGCTTAGAGTAATAATTAGCTAAGGTATAGTTACTTATTATTAAAATAAGCTTAGTATAATAATTAAATTTAATATAACTATAAGCTATATACTATTAAGGGTAGTTATTATTAGTGTTAGCTTATTATCCTTATTAAAGAATAACTTAATTAATTTTAAAATTTTTAAATATTCTTATAATAACTAATAACCGCGGAGTCCCCCGCGCCTCCTTAATACCTTATTAAAATATAGCCTAAGCTTATTTTTCTTTAATAATTTTAAATTAGTAAAAAGTAAAATTTATTAGAAACTAAGTAATTAAAACTCCTAACTAATACTAGGTAATTATATAACTTAAAGCTAAGGAGTTTTAAGCGTTTAAGGGATTTAAGATTCGGTAAAAGCTATTCTTATTATAATAACGCTAAAAGTTACCGTAATTATATAAGTATTAATAGCTGCTATAATAGCCGCTATAATAGCCGCTATAATAGCTACTATAATAGCCGCTACTTTAATAAAAGTTACTTTTACTTTAAGCGACTTAGTAACCTCTTTTTTACTTAAGCTTAATTTTATAATATCTTATATTAGCGTAATTTTAAACTTTAAAACTTTATTATTATTTTAGCTAAAATTAACTTTATATAAGCTCGCTCTCTTACTCTCTCTAAGGTATACTTTAGTAAAATATAAACGCTTTAAGTTAATAATAAAAATATATAATAAGTTATTATTATTATTATTTATATTTAATATAATTATAAGAGTCTTAGGTATAGCGTAAGCTTCTATCTTAATAAGGCGTCTTTAAACTATAATAAGAGATATTTACCTTTTACTTTTACTTTTTAAAAGCGCTATAAGCGCCGCCTTAGTAAGCTTTATTATTACTAGCTTATAAGTTTTACTTACCTTATAAGTTAATTTTATCCTTATTCTAAGTAAAGCTTAAGCTAATATTTTTAACTTTTTAAATATTATTAATTATTTTTTACCTAAGCTAAATATATTATAAATTATATTTATAAAGCTTAAGGTTTATTTATTAATATAGGTATTAATTTACTTTAAGGTAATATAGATTAATTTAAGTATAAAGATAAATATCTCCCCCCTCTCCCTTCGCTTTTTTTATTTCTTTTATAACCTTAATATAGATACCTTTTAAGGCGTTCTTTACTATAATTATATTCTTAAAAATATAGCTTTAATTTAAATCTTAAATTAAAATAAGATCCTCTTTAGCTATAGCTTATACCTCTCTAAACTTTTATTACTTATTATAGCGCTTAGCTTATATAATATATAATTCCTTAGCGTTATCTTTAAGTTAAGGATATATAAGTATATAGGTAAAGTTTATTTAAATATAAGTAATATATATATATATATATATATTTATTATTATTAAGTATTAGCTTAATTTTATTAATATTTAGCTTAAATAAAATAAAACTTATTTAGCTAATTTTAATAGGTAGTATATAAATAATAAATATAGTTATAAGTAAATTTAAAAATATAATTATTATAAAGCGTAGCTTATTTATTACTAGTTTTTATTTTATAATTATAAGCTATTATTATAATTAAAAAAAACTAAAAGTTAATATTATTTATAAAAAAAAGCTTTATATTATATAAGCTATAAGATTTTATACCTTTTAGTAAACTACTTATTAATTATAAGGCGCTATAATATATATTAATATATACTTTTCCTTTTTATAGCGGTATATATTTTTCCCCCCTTACTAAGGATTTAACTTATATTTACCTTTCCGTAGCTAAAGTTTATAGCCGCCGCCGCCTTAGTAACTTTTAAACCCCGGCTTAATCTACCCTAAACCCGCTATTATAGCTTAGCGGATTAATATAAAGCCCGCTATAATACCCTCTCCTTACTTATTATTTTTACTTTACTAGCTATAAATTACTTAGTAAGGGGTTTTCCCCTAAGCTTAGCTTAGTTTTTCCTTTTTTCTTACTTTTTATATGCCTAAATACCTTATAAGTTCTTAGCGTAATATAATATATATATATATTTAAAAATCTTAAAATTAATTAAATTATTCTTTAATAAAAATAATAAGTTAATACTAATAATAATTATTTTTAGTAATATATAGCTTATAGTTATATTAAGTTTAGTTATTATATTAAGCTTATTTTTATAATAAGTAACTACGCTTTAGCTAGTTATTATTTTAAGATTATTATAATATTAGGTAATTATATTATAGCTAATTATTATATTAAGCTTATTATAGCTTACCGCGCTTAAAGTAACTTTAAGGAAGATATACCTTATTATAAATATTAGTAGCTTTATACTAAGTAAGTTCGCGTCTTAGAGCTAGCGTTAGTTTATAGCTACTTTTCCTAATAAGGGGGCTAGAAAAGTTAAGAAGTTATTAGATAAAGGGGATAATAACTTAGATATAATAAATAAAAGTTTTTTTTAAAATATAAAGTAAATTATAAATAGGGTAAGAAAATTAGTAATATTATAATTATAATAATATATATAAGATAAAATTATATTTAGTTTTAGTTAGTTTTAAAAATATTAATATAAAATAAGTTAATAAGTTAAAATTAATATAAGTTAATATATTATAATATTTACTTTATAATTATAATTATAAATAAATAATAGTTAAGCTTTAAATATAGCTTTATCTTAAAGAAAATAAGCTAAGGTAATTTATAGCGCTATTTAACTAAATAAAAGTATTAAAAAAGTAAATAATAAATATTCTTTAGTTTAGTTTTATACTAATATAATAGGGAGATTACTTCTAATATATATTTATAAAAAAGGAACTTTCTAAAACTAATTTTACTTTTATATATTTATGTAATTATAATATTAATATATTTTAATAAAGATTTATAGCTTTTAAGTAACTTAGCTTTATTAAAATAAGGCGGGAAATTAAAAGAGAAGAAGGTAAGCTTAGAGTATTTTATATATAATTAGGTTTTAGAATCTTTTTACTCAGCTTTCTAATCCTAATAAAAAAAGTTTATTATATATTTCTTATCTAAAAATAATATATTATTTCTTATTTATATTTAAACTTAATATATATATTCTTTTAGCGGCTACTTTAATATTTATTATTTTATTAACTAATAAGGGGGGGAAGCGTAAAGAAAACCTTAAAATATTTTTAAAAGTAGTTTAAATCTTATTTTATATTTTTATATCTTTTAAATAGCAAAAAATATTAGTTTTCTTTTTATTTAAGTAAAAATTAAATAAGAAAACTTAGAACTTAGCTTTAAGATAATAAATAAATATAGCTTTATAAGCGCTAAGTATTATTTTAAAATATTATAACTAAACTAATTTTAAAACCTAAGCTAAGCTAAGTAAATTTCTATTTATAAAGATAATAATATTAAATATAATAATAATATATATATAATAAGTAACTAAATAATTTTTATATAAAGTTTATAAGTATAAATAAGGGGGTAGTTTTAAGTAAAGGTAGATAAAAGGGAGAGGGTAAGGTTTTAATAAAGGAGCTTATTATATATAATTTATAAATAAAGTTTTTATTATAACTACTATTAAATTTAAACGCTTAAAAGTTTTATTTTAGAAATAAGGTAAACTTAGTAAGTTTTTAGTTAAATTAAGTTTATTCTTAAAATATATTTTTAGAAAAAGTATAAAAGCTTACTTTTTTCTAGTTTAAATTCTATATTATAAATATATACTTATTATTTATATATTAATTATATAGCTTAAAATTATTTTATAATTACTTTTAAATTAAGCCTAATATTAAGAAAATTTATATTATTTATAAATCTAATTACTTATATTCCCTTTTTATTTATTAGCTAATTATAAAATAAGGCTATATATAGGATAAATAAAATAATAAAAACTAGCAATTTTTAAGAAACTCTAGTTTTAATTTAATATAAGTTTAAAATCTTATTTTTAAAAAGAAGTTAAAAAGTATAATTTTTTAAGTAGCTATTAAGGAATATAAGAGTCTAGTTTAAGAATCCTAAGTATTAAAATTTAGTAATAAGTTTATTATAATATATAATTTATAACGCTTTTTTAATATTAAGTTATAAGAAAGATATTACTTTTTTCTTAGCTTAAGTAGCTTAAATAAGCTTAGTAATTATAAGAATAGCTAGCTTTATAAACTAGTTTTACTTATTACCTATTTAGCTTTTAGGAAAAAGTTAATATAACTTTATAGCTTTAATAATTTATTATTTTATAATAATTTTTAGAATTTTACTTAGGTAATATTATAAAAATATAAGCTTATAAGCGCTTACTTTTTAGTAAGCTTTTAGTTTTTTTTTAAACTTATATAAATAATTATAATATATTAAGGGACTAAATAAAGGGATACTTATTTACTAAGCTATATATAATAATAATTATATATAGAGAGCTTATAAGGAAGCTATATTCTAGCGTGCTAAATAGCTATATATACTGCTTTTTCTTTTAGAGCCTATTTACCTTCTTATTTAACTATCTTTCCTATTTTATTTTATTTAATCCTTCCGCTATAAGCCTCTAAGCTAGGTAGCGGCAGCCTTATTATTTAATTATAAGGCTAATCTATAAGTTTAATATTTAAGTTAATAATCTAAATATAATATATAGGCTAAACTATAATATAATAGCGGATTATAGCTAGGGCGGGAAATAACTAAATTATATATATATTTAGAAAATTATAATAAGCTAAGTAAGAAAAAAAAAGTAATATATTTTTAAAAATCTAGGAGGAATATTATTTATTTTAATTACCTTTTAAAAAACTATTAACTTAAGCGTTATAAATATATTAATTTAAATAATTTTAATATTAATAAGAAACTTAAGTTTAAGCGGCTTAATATTAATTAAAGGTATATTATAAAGTTAAAAAAGAACTAATTAGCTAAGATATTAGCCTTAGCTATATAGCTATTAGCTTAAAATATATTAGCTTTTATTAATATAAAAAAGTAAACTAGATTTTAAAGGAGATTATTTTATATATAAGCTTTATACTTAATATACTAAAACTTAAAAAGTAAGCTAATAATAATATAAAAAAAGATTACTAATAAGTATATCTTACTTAGTTTATAGCTATCTTTTAAATAAAAGCTATTTTTTAAAATTATTATTAAAAGGAGTTTAAAAAGAGTTTAAAAGGAAAGATTTATATTTATAGTAAGCTTACTTAGCTATTTAAATAGCTAAAGCTATAGCTAAAGTATATAATACCGCCTTATAAAAATAAGATAAAGCGATAAGTAATATTATTTAGTTAATAATAAGCTATAATTTTTAATAAAGTTAGTTAAGAGTATTATTAATTTTTATAAAGCTAGTAAAAAAGGAAAGTAATAAAGTAATTTTAGCTAAAAATTTATAATAAACTAAGTCTAGGTTTACTTATTTTTATTATAAAGATAATATAGCCGCTATAATATAAAAAAAATCTTAACACGCGCTTTATATAAGGCGTAATTTTAGAGAAAAAGGTAAGATATTAGCAGTATTAGATTCGCTATTAAATTCGGAGTAAGGCTATACTTAGCTAAGTTACGGCTAAGGGTAGTCGCAACTATAATAAAGGAAAAGAATATTTTTATAAAAAAAATCAAGTTATAATACGCTTTAAATATAAGCTAAATTTATCTATATATTAATTTAAAGATATTAAATCTAATAAAAAATATACTAAATATAATTAAGGATTATTATAAATCTTAGCTAATAAAAAGGAAAAAGAATTATATTATAAATTACTAAGTATTATATTAGCTAACGCGTTTTATATAGCTTAAGTTATAATAATAATTTATAAGAAATTTAAAGTTAATTAAACTTAGACTTAAGCTAGTTATATTATATATAAAGAAATTAAAAATATTATTATTATTACTTTTTATATATTATTATAATTAGAGATAATAAAATAAAAAGAATATTAATTATAAGCTTAAGTTATATTAGCCTTAACCTTATTATATAACTTAGAAAAAAAGCTCCTTTTATATTATAAAAAGAAAATTATTATTTATTTAGCAGATATAATAAATTATATTATAAATAAAATAGCGCGTAATATTATATAAGCTATTAATACTGCTATTTAGTTTAACTTATATCTAGCTATATACTATTTTAATAATAAAAATATTAAACTTATTTTTAATAAAAATATAGCTACTTTTATTTAAAACTTAAGCTAAGTTATTACTATTTTTAATAATAATATAATTATTATAAATAAGATTTATAATAATATTATTAAAAGATTTATTATTAAAAGATTTCTTTTAGATCTCGCTATTAAAGATTATAATAACTTTTTTAATAAAATAGTATAAGTTAATAAAATACTTATAGCTTATTTATAAGCGCTTAAAGCTTAGCTTAAATTTATTAAAATAATAGCTATTATTAGCTTTAAATTATTAGTTAATATTAATAAACTTTATAATAATAAGCTAGCTATTAACGCTTAGATTTTTTATATAAAGCTTTTTTTAAACGCGGTCCGCTTTTAGCGATATTATAATTATTACTATTTTAAATATATTACTAAAACTTATAAATATTCTAAGCTTTATAATAAGTATAAAGTAACTAATTATAAGAATAAAGATAATTATTATATTAAAGTTAGTAAATACTTATTTTATTATATCTTTTATAATAATAATTACCTTATATAGTTTAAGCTTTACCTTATTACTATTAAATATTAAGATAAAGTAAAAGCTTATTATAAAAAATAACTAGTTATATTTATTAAACTTAGCTTATAGTTTAAATTATAATTAATAAATATAATAATAATTAAGGATAT
The DNA here is from genome assembly GCA_003339415.1 of Ophiocordyceps camponoti-saundersi (nom. inval.). NCBI lineage: Eukaryota > Fungi > Ascomycota > Sordariomycetes > Hypocreales > Ophiocordycipitaceae > Ophiocordyceps > Ophiocordyceps camponoti-saundersi. The sequence goes on along the minus strand of PDHQ01000204.1, from coordinate 9,727 downwards.
TATTATATATAATATATCCTTAAGTTAGTTTATTATTAGATAGAAATATAAATAACTTTAAGGCTTTAGAGAGGGCCGCCTTATTACTAAAATATAAGTAATTAAAAATACCTTTAAGATAATAAGACGCTTTATCTAATAAGCTTAAAGTGCCTCCCTTTTATAAAATATAGCTAGTATCTTACTTATATAAACTTTTAATAAGCTAGCTTTATTTTTAGTTTAACTTAACTTTATTATATAAAAAAGCGTAAAAATATTAATTACCTTAGCTTTAGCCTAAACTTAGATAAGACTTATAATTAAATTATAAAAAAATTATAGTAAAGAAACTATTATTACTTTTACTATTTTCTTATATTTATAAAAATCCTTTCTTAGAATATAAATAAGTATATTAAGCTAGCTAAACTAATATTTAATAGTTAGTCGGATTATAATATATTTACTTTTTAAGAAACTATTAGCTACCTTACTACTAAGCCCCCCCGCTTAAGATTTCGCTTTACCGCCTTATTTATAAAAGTAAGTATATTTTAGTTTATATTTATAAAAGATATAATATCTCCTCTTAGTTTTAAAAAGTAAAGGAGGACTAAGTAAATATTACCTTCTATTTTAAACTTTAATTTATTTTTATTTACTCTCCCCCTAATACTTTTTATAGCGGTAGCCTTTTAATTTTTTAAGATTTTCTTTTAAACCTTAACTTAGTCTTAGTTAGCGATTTAAAGCTATATTACTTATTTAAGACTATTATTAAAGGCTTTCTATAACTTTAACTAGCTAATTTATAAGTTAACTAAGCTATAATTTTAACTTTTTACTTTAAAAAGGGAATATACCTAAATTTTTTATAAATATAAGAATAATATATTAAACTTTATTTAAGCTATAAAGAACTTATATATATATTATATTAAACTAAACCTTAACCTTATTAGATTTAATTATATTTCTTTATCTCTTATAATTAAAACCCCCTTACTTAAAGTAATAGCTATACCGCGCTTATAATAAAAATAAGCAGACTTAGACTTAGTTTATTATAAGTTTTTAGCTAATATTACCTTATTACCTTCCCCTTTTATTAACCTTATAAAGATTAATAACGCTTTTAACTAATTTTACTAAAAACTATAGCTTATTATTAATTAAATAATACTATATATTACCCTCTTTTATTCTTATAAGGTAGCGTAATTTACCTTAATAATAGCCTTAGCTACTTAAGTAGCTAAGCGGGCTAAGTATAAGTATAAGTTTTTCTTATTAAACTCCTCTTAATAATAACTTTAAGAGATAGCCTTTACTTTTAAAATAGCTATAAACTTAGTAAAAAATACTTATTAGTAATCTTTCTTATAGATAGTTATTAGCTTACCTTTTAAGTTTTAATATATTAAGTAATAAATTTATATTTAGAGTAATTTTTTATAAGATTTAATTTACCTCCTTATACTAATAAGGATTAATAAACCTTAAGCTAATAACTATATAGCTAAGGCTAATATCTTAGCTAATTAGATCTTTCCTTAACTTTATTAATATACTTTTAACTAATACTTAGCTGCTTAAACTTAAGTTCCTTATTAATATTAAGATTACTTAAACTAATATATTTATAACGCTTAAGTTAATAATTTTTAGAAAGTAATTAGAGTAAATAATATTCTTATTAAATTTTTAAAAATATATTATTTTATTTTTATTACTTAGCTTATTATAAACTTTTAAATATATTTATAATTTACTTATTTCTTACCTTAGCTATAATTCGCTATTATAATTATCTTATATAAATTTAGAAAAAAACTAAAAGCTTACTAAAAGGTAAGTACTTATAAGCTTATATTTTTATTATATTATTTAGGTTAAATCTTAGAAATTATAATAAGATAATAAATTACTAAGGCTATAAAATTATACTAACTTCTTTTTAAAAGTTATATAAGTAATAAGCAGAACTAGTTTATAAAGCTAGCTATTCTTATAATTAATAAGCTTATTTAAGCTACTTAAGCTAAAAAAAATAATATCTTTTTATAACTAAATATTAAGAGAGCGTTTAATATTATATATTATAATAAACTTATTTTTAAATTTTATTACTTAGAGTTCTTAAAATAAATTTTAGCGTTTCTTAAAAGCTATTTATAAAACTATACCTTTTAGCTTCGCTTTAATAATAAGATTTTAAACTTATATTAAATTAAAACTAAAGTTTCTTAAAGTTTATTACTCTTTATTACTTTATTTATCTTATATATAGCCCCGCTTTATAGCTAGCTAATAGATAAAAAAAGAATATAAATAATTAGATTTATAAATAATATAAATTCTCTTAATATTAGGCTAAATTTTAAAATAATTATAAAATAACTTTAGGCCGCTTAGGTAATATATAAATAATAAGTATATAATTATAATATAAAGTTTAAACTAGAGAAAAGTAAGCTTTTATATTTTTCTTAAAAGCGTACTTTAGAGATAAACTTAGTTTAACTAGGGAGTTACTAAGTTTACCTTATTTCTAAAGCGAGACTCCTTAGCGTTTAAATCTATTAGTTATTATAATAAAAACCTTATTTATAAATTATATATAATAAGCTTTTTCGCTAAAATTTTACTTTTTCCTTTTTATTTATTTTTATATAAAGTTACCCCCTTATCTATATTTATAAACTTTATATAAAAATTATTTAGTTATTTATTATATACGCTATTATTATATTTTATATTATTACTCTTATAAGTAAAAACCCCCTAAGCTTAGCTAAAGCTTTAAAGTTAATTTAGTTATAATACTTTAAAATAATACTTAGCGCTTATAAAGTTATACTTAAAGCTAAATCTTAGGTTCCCCTATTTAATTTTTACTTAAATAAAAGGAAGACTAATACCCTCCGCCGCTTAGAAAATATAAAGATATTAAATAGGATCCGGATTACTTTTAAAAATATCTTAAAGTTTACCTTACGCTTTACCCCTTATTAACTAATAAAATAATAGAAAGCTAGGAGGCTACTAAAAAAGTATATATATTAAGTTTAAGTATAGATAGGAAATAATTTATTACTTTTAAGTAAGAAATATATAATAAACTTTCTTTACTAAAATAAAAAAGCTAAATAAGAGGATTTTAAAAACTAATTATATATAAAATATTCTAAGCTTACTTTATTCTATTTTAACTTCCTACCTTACCTTAATAAAGTAAAATTATTAAAACGATGTAAAGATTTATTAAAATATATTAATATTATAATTATATAACTTTATATAAGTAAGATTAATTTTAAAAAGTTTTTATTTTATAAGTATATATTAAAAATAGTCTCCCTTTTATATTAATTTAATATTAAATTAGAGAATATATATTATTTACTTTTTTAATATTTTCGCTTAGTTAAATAATACTATAAAGTACTTTAGCTTATTTTCTTTAATATTAAATTATATCTAAAGCTTAACTATTAATTATTTATAATTATAATTATTAAATAAATACTTTAATATACTAACTTATATTAATTTTTACTTATTAATTTATTTTATATTAACGCTTTTAAGATAAATTAAGATTAGATATAATCTTATTTTATATATATTATTAGAATTATAATATTATTAATCTATTTACTTTATCTATAATTTACTTTATATCTTAAGGGAACTTATATTTATTATATTTAAGTTATTATCCCCTCCCTTATTTAATAACTTTTTAACTTCTCTAGCCTTATTACTAATAAAAGTAGCTATAAACTAATACTAGCTTTAAGATATAAGCTTACTTAGCGTAAAGCTATTAATACTTAAAATAAGCCGCGGTTTACTTAAAGTTACCTTAAGCGTAATAAGCTATAATAAGCTTAGCGTAATAGTTAGCTATAATATAATCGCTTAATATTATAATAAGCTTAAAGTAATAATTAGCTAATATATAATAAGAAATTATTAAAATAAGCTTAGTATAATAATTAGATTTAATATAGCTATAAGCTATATATTATTAGGGGTAATTATTATTAGCGTTAGCTTATAAACTTTATTAAGAGATAACTTAGTTAAGTTTAAAATCTTTAAATATTTTAGTAATAGCTTATAACTGCGAAGCCCCTTACGCCTCCTTAATACCCCGCTAAAGTATAGCTTAAGTTTATTAAAACTCTTAGCTAATATTAAGCGATTATATAACTTAAGGCTAGGTAACTTTAAATATTTAAAAAACTTAAAACTTAGCTAAAGCTATCCTTATTATAATAGCGCTATAAGTTATTATAATTATATAAATATTAATAGCTATTATAGCAGCTATTACCTTAACTAGAGTTACCTTTATTATAAGTAACTTAATAACCTTTTTTCTAGTTAAGCTTAATTTTATAATATCCTATATTAGTATAGTTTTAAACCTTAAAATTTTATTATTACCTTAGCTAAAATTAACTTAGCGTAAGCTCCTTTCTTTATTTTTTTTAAAATATACCTTAGTAAGATATAAACGCTTTAAGTTATTAATAAAAATAAGTAATAAGGTATTATTATTATTATTTATATTTAATATAATTATACAAGTCTTTAGTATAGCGCGGGCCCTTTTTTTAGTAAGACGCGTTAAGATTATAATAAAAGATATTTACTCTTTACCCTTACTTTTTAAAAGTACTATAAGCGCTACTTTAAAAGGCTTTATTATTACTAGCTTATAAGTTTTATTTACCTTATAAGTTAACTTTATTCCTATCTTAAGTAGAGCTTAAGCTAATACTCTTAATTTCTTAAATATTATTATTATTTTCTTACTTAAGTTAAATATATTATAAGTTATATTTATAAAGCTTAAGGTTTATTAATTAATATAAGCGTTAATTTACTTTAAGGTAATATAAATTAACTAAAGTATAAAATTAGATATCTCCTCCCCCTTTCCCTTTACTTTTATTACTTTCTTCGTAACTTTAGTATAAATACCTCTTAAGGTATTCCTCGCTTTAATTATATTCTTATAAATATAGCTTTAGTTCGAATCCTAAGTTAAAGTAAGATCCTTTTTAGCTATAACTTATACTTATTTAAACTCTTATTACTTATTATAATATTTAGCTTATATAATATATAGTTCCTTAGCATTATTCTTAAGTTAGGGATATATAAATATATAAGTAAAGTTTATCTAAGTATAAGTAATATATATATACGCGTTTACCGCTATTAAATAATAGCTTAATTTTATTAATATTTAGCTTAGATAAAATATAATTTATTTAGCTAATCTTAATAGCTAGTATATAAATAATAAATATAATTTTAAATAAGTTTAAAAATATAACTATTATAAAGTATAGCTTATTTATTACTAATTTTTATATTATAATTATAAGCTATTATTATTATAAAAAAGAAAGTTAAGGGTTAATATTATATATAAAGAAAAAAAGCTTTATATTATATAAGCTATAAAATTTTATATCTTATAGCGGATTACTTACTAATTATAAAGCGCTATAATATATATTAGTATATATTTTTCCTTATAATAATATATACCTTTCCCCCTTATTAAGGATTTAGCTTATATCTGCCCTTTTATAACTAAGTTTTATAGCTGCCCTTACCTTAGCAACCTCTAAACCCTAGCTTAATTTACCCTAAACCTATTATTATAACCTAGCGGACTAGTATAAGGCTTTTTATAATACCTTTTACTTACTTATTATTTTTACCTTACTAGTTACTAATTACTTAGTAATAAGTTTTCCCCTAAGCTTAGCTTAGTTTTTCCTCTTTTCTTACTTTTTATATACTTATATATTTTATAAGTTCTTAGTATAGTATAATATATAATATAGCCGCTATTTTAAATAAAAAAGTTTTAATTATAAAAGATTAAAAAATATAATTAAATTTAATAAAGTTAAGGTTTAGTTTAATATAATATATATATAAGTTTATTATAGCTTAAATAAAGTTTAATATATTATCCTTATATTTATAAAAAATCTAAGTATATTCTTTTTTTAAAATAAGGAGTTAAAATTATAGCTTAGTTATTTTATAAATTAGCTAATAAAAGTTATTAGAAAGCTTATTATAATAACTTTAAAGTAAGTAATATAAGTTAAAGTTACTAATTAAAACTTAGTTAAGGTTTAAAGGAAGGTTTTAAAAAACTAAAAAGCTACTATTATAAAAAGTATTAAGGGGAGAGTAGATAAAAATAAACTAAAATTTAGAATAGAAAATAATATTTGCTTAATTCTCCCCTATTTTTAGGAAATAAAAGAAGATATTATATATTTTATAGCCCTCCTAGCGTAGTAGTTAAGCGTCTAGAGATATTAGTCTCCTATAAGAGAGGTAGTTAGTTCGAATCCGGCGGAGGGCATAGGTATTTTTTACCCTAACTATATAGCTAGGGTACGGTCCGACCCCGGCATAACCCTAGCAGGAGTAGTAACCCTACCGGGCTCCTTCCCTCCCTTAATAGGAGTAGTAACCCGGCTAAGGCTTAGGTAAAGTAAGGCGCGGGGTAAGGGTATAGTTAGATAACGTAAGTTATTAGAAAAATAAGTCCTTTTTAATAATAATTATAATTTAGTAATAGAGTATAATTATAAAATAATATATCTTCGCTATAGTATTTACTAATATACGTACTAAAATTACTTAGAACTTAGATAAGATATACGATAAGAAGTATAGGTACCTCTCGCTTAGGACTAGCGTAACTTCGGATATTTCCTATAATAATTAAGCTTTCCGATATAACGTAATTAGCTTATAAGCTAGCCGAATATATTAAGTAAGGGGTTTTCCCCTAAGGCACTTTAGTTTTTCCTCTCTATTAAACGATTATATACTTAGATACTTATATAAGTTACTAGAGTAATATAATATATATATATATATTTTATAAATATAAATTAAAATATAGCTGCTTTTATAAATAAAGTAATAAGGTAAAATCTTAAATAAGGGAGGCTTAGCGTTAAAATAGCTAATAGTTTCTAAAAAAATAATATTATTATAATTTAATTTATTATTAAGTATTAGTTTAGCTAGCTTAGTATATTTATTTATATTCTAAAAAAGATTTTTATAAATATAAAAAAATAATAAAAATAATAATAATTTCTTTATTATAACTTTTTATAGCTTACTTATAAATCTTATTTAAGTTTAAGCTAAGGCTAGGATAATTAATATTTTTAAACTTTTTTAAATAATAAGATTAAATTAAATTAAAAATATAGCTAGTTTATTAATAATTTTTATAAGTAAAATATTAGCTATATTTTAAGGGAGGGAGATATTTTAAGCTTATTAATAAAGCGTTTTATTATCCTAAAAATATTTTTAATTACTTATATCTTAATAATAAGGCGGCCCCTTTTAAAGCTTAGGGGTTATTAATAATTTCTTTTAGCTATAAGGTAACTTAAGAATATATTATATATAAAAATATTCTTAGCTATTATTATATTTATTAATTAAAAAATAAATTATAAGCTAGTTTTAGTAAATTTAACTAATTATTTTTTATAATAAGCTTTTACTTAATTTTAATATTTAATAATAATAAAGTAAAGCTTAAATTATATAAAATAATCGCTATTATAAGAAATATAATAAAATAAATATTTACTAACTTTAGTATAATAATAATTTTTATTTTTATAATTAATTATTTTATATTTATTATAAAGCTTAGGATATTTATAAGTTTTTATAATATATTCGATATAATAATAATTATAATATTACTAAAAGCGGACCGCTTTTAAAAAAAACTTTATATAAAAGATTTAAGTATTAATAACTAGCTTATTATTATAAAGTTTATTATTATTAATTAATAAGTTAAACCTAATAATAACTAATATTTTAATAAATTTAAGCTAAGCTTTAAATATTTATAAATAAGCTATAAGTATTTTATTAATCTATATTATTTTATTAAAAAAACTATTATATTCCTTAATAGCAAGATTTAAAAAAATCCCTTAATAATAATATTATAAATTTTATTTATAATAATTACTTTATTATTAAAAATAGTAATAACTTAGCTAAGGTTTTAAGTAAAAGTAGCTATTTTATTATTAAAAGTAAGTTTAATATCTTTATTATTATAATAATATATAGCTAAGTATAAGCTAAAGTAAATAATAGTATTAATAGCTTATATAATATTATATATTATTTTATTTATAATATTATTTATTATATTTACTAAGCGAAGAATAATTTCCTTTTTATAATATAAAGAGAGCTTTTTTTTAAATTATATAATAAGGTTAAGGCTAATATAACTTAAGCTTATATTTAATATTCTCTCTACCTTATTATCTCTAATTATAATAATTTATAAAAGGTAATAATAATAATATTTTTAATTTCCTTATATATAGAATAGTTAGATTATATTTAAATTTAATTTAATTTAAGTTTTTTATAAGCTATTATTATAGCTTAAACTATATAGAATAAATTAGCTAATATAATACTTAATAGTTTATAATATAATTTTTTTTTCCTTTTTATAAATTAAAATTTATAATAATCCTTAATTATATTTAAAAGTTAAAATTTTTAAATTAATATATAGATAAATTTAGCTTATATTAAAAATATATTATATTTTTAGTTTTTTTATAAAAATTTCCTCTTTTTTATTTATAATTATAACTACCCTTAGCTATAACTTAGCTAAGTATAGCCTTACTTTATAATTAAAAGCGAATTTAATAATACTAATATTTTACCTTTTTTTAAGATTATACCTTATATTAAGCGCATATTAAAATCTTTTATTATTTAAGCTATAATAAACTTTTATATTTAATATAATAATAAGATATTTACACTTTAATACTTGTCTATTTAAAACTATATTTTTTTTATTTAATTAATGTTATACGGCCTACCCTATAGGCCTCCCTCTTAGTTAGTTAGCGCTGCCGGCCCTACTTCTTAGGGCCCTGGCCTAACCACACAGACCTAGCAGAGTTATTATAATTATTAATAATTAGGAATATTAACACCTTTATTAGTGTTGCTGTGTAATAATTAATATTATAACTTACTTAGTAAGTAGTAACTTTTCTTTTAATTTTAGCTTTTATTTTTTATATAATATTTTATTACTTTTATCTTTTTTTAATAATTATTATTAATAAACTTTAATATAATATTCTAATAATATATTAATATATTTCTTATAAATAACTACTAAATTATTTTTATTTAAAGCTTTTATTATTTAATATTATTATAGCTTTTTTAAAGTTATTATATTTATTTTTTAATATACCTATAAGTATTTTAATATTATAATATAAGATATTATAATAAACTAAGCTATAGCTAACTTTATATTTACTTTTCTTAAAATATATATAAAATTTAATAATAGCTTTATTATATAATATATTATTAAGGGGATATATAATTATATTATAAATAAAATAAAAAAAATTAATATACTTAATTTTCCTAAAAATAATAAAGAGAAAAAATTATAATAATAATAATATATATTAAAAGTTATTTATACTTTTATTTAAATAAATATATTATTATTATTATTATTATTATTATTATTATTATTATTATTATTATTATTATTATTATTATTATTATTATTATTATTATTATTATTATTATTATTATTATTATTATTATTATTATTATTATTATTATTATTATTATTATTATTATT